>JAJOZX010003286.1:212500-322500 GCA_023014485.1 Bathynomus jamesi | reverse complement strand
TGAAAAAGACCTTTGCTTATATTGAAGTTATTTGTAAGTTATTTGTAAGTTTTTTTTAATTTTAATAATTTTTTTTAATTTCATTTCTCCGTTTATTGTATATATATATATATAATATATATATATATATATATATATATATATACACACACATACACAGGGTGTCCCAGAATTAACGATCTATTTCAATGAAATTGGACAAATTTTTTAAAAACACACTTTTATTTATGTTTATCATGTTTAATATGTGTTAAAAATGTATAAATTTCTAAAAAAAATTCATAATTTTATTTTCATAATTTTTTCATAGTTTTATTTTCATTCTCTTTCAGAACCCTATTAATAATGAATACACAAGAATGCATCTTTGTTGTAACATCCCGTATCAAAGGAATGCAATGTAATGAAATCAGAGAAAAATTTACAAGAAGATTCCACAGAACCAGTCCTACAGACAAAGCGATTCGTGAACTTGTGAACAAATTTAAAAGAACTGGATCCGTACACAACGAGGTGGGAAGAGGATGCCCAAGGACAGCACGTAACAGTACCGAACAGGTATGACAATTGTTTGAGGATGAACCAACAACTTCGGTTAGGGAGGCCGGTCGAAGACTCAACATATCCAAGACAACAGTTCATAGAATCTTGCATTCGACACTGATGAAAAAGGCTTATCACATTCAAGTACTGCATGCCCTAAATGAAGAGGATTATCCAAATTGAGCAGCAAAGTGTGCAGAAATTGTGGATCAAATCGAAAATGAAAGTTTATTGGATAACATCTTATTCAGTGATGAGGCAACTTTCCACACGTGTGGTAAAGTCAATCGACACAACTGTCATATCTGGTCCAATGAAAGACTGTCTGAAGTCATAGAATGACAAAGAGACTCTCCAAAAGTTAATGTGTGGCTTGGAATGACCAAATCCAAAATTTATGGCCCATTCTTCTTTGCGGAAGCAACTGTAACAGGTACTGTCTACCTTGATATGCTTCAGCAGTTTCTCGAACCACAGCTTCTCGATGATGGCATTCTTGATAATGTTGTGTTTCAACAAGATGGAGCACCATGTCATTATGCTCTAATTGTTCGAGAATACCTCAACAGACACCTTCCGAATCAGTGGATTGGATGTGGAGGACCTCGACCTTGGCCTCCGTTCTCCGGATTTGACACCCCTGGATTTCTTTGCATGGGGTTTCATAAAAACAAAGGTTTATCGCCAAAAGATCAATAGTTTAGCTGAACTTAAAGAACGCCATAATTAGATAGTTTGAACCTAACAAGACTAGCTCACAAAGGAATGGGCCAATTCAAGAACTGATGCCTTTAAACGAGCGAGCTCTGAGGCCAGAGGAGAACCTCCAGAGCTCCTAACAGGACAAATATTACCCCTAACTAGCAACCCAATACCAGAACAAGAATTTATGGGGGGAGTACAGATGGGGGGAGATCCAGAGGGTGTTAACCCAGTTTTGCCTGCGAGAATGAATGCAAGTGTAATTCCTTCCCCCTAACAGGATAAGTTGAGAGGTTGGTTGGAGATGGTGAAGTTTAAAAGGGGAATAGTGGAGAATGTCTAATCCAGAGATGACCTAGAGTATGAATGTTGCTGAAGAAGTTAGTTAACAGCCTGGCAAGGGAGTAGTGGCATCAGCCACCCAATCCCTACTGAGAGATATTGAGGATCAACTTTTAAATTACTGGTCTACCACTCCTTTGACCAGGATGTATATGCTCTCAGAAGATTGGCATTGACAGTAGCCACCTGGTTAGAACAAGTGAGCAACCCTGAACAGTCCAGGTTTTGAACAGAAAGTGGAACAGATTGCCCTGCTGTGAACTGGGGAAAAAAGAGAATGATGGGTCCCTCACAGGAGAGTGATTCATCTGGGACAGAAGCAGAAGACCTGAATGAACTACCAGGAGCCCAAAGATGGGCCAAATCAACCCCTACCTGTCAGGCCTCAGAAAGGAAGCTGAGATCAACCATCAACCAGAGACCTCATATGAAATTTCAACGAGAGCTTGGGGAGTCAAATGGGGAGGATGAACCAGTGATGTTTACTGTAAGAAAGGGGCCACAACTGCTGCCAACATTGGCAGCAGAGAATTTCCTGGAATGCCTTGCTAATGCCCTAGAGAAACTAGATGGGTGCTGATTTCCCCAACCATTGTCATTTGATAGCGGTATATCAGATGGGAGAGCATTCGCAGAATTTAGGAAGGAGTTTGAGGATTATGCTGAGAATACAGTGGCAGGAGGACACAACTACTGGAAAGTGGCATTGCAGGAGTGTCTTATGGGACAGATGAGGGGGTTTTGATTTAGTTGATTGACCTAGGATGCTATATGAAGTTGTCAGGAAAAGACTGCGGACTTACTACAGGGAACTCCATTCTACCATGACAAGAGACAAGCGAGAGGCATTTACTAATGCTCAATTATGACCAAGTGAGACCTTATACCAGTATGTGACCAGGTTGGAAACTGTGTGGATGACTGTGATGTCAGGAGTAGAAGTGGATAATTGCCAAGAACTGATTTAAAAGTTTCTTAACACCATTCCTGAGGCATTTTCCCAGAAGGTTAAAGTTGCCCTAGCCATGGCACAAATGGCATGTGGAGCTGGGACTCAGTTGAACTGGCCAGCAGTTAGAGAATTGGCAGCTAGTGAGATGGAACCTCCAGTGAAACCTTTAACCTTATCTAGACCTCCACCCATCCTGCAGGAGGCCTGGAACATAGGGACAGGAATGTCTCCTTTGGTCTCCCCCCCCCCCCCTTTCAAATTCCCCTGGGGTGGGGGTTGAGAAACTTCACAACCCCCACAATACGACTGTGTACACTGAATAGTTATTAAAAAATTGGCACTACTTAAAAAAGGATTAATTGCAGGATTTTTATTATAATATCACTTTTATTTGGACTTCAAATGATACACATGTAACTGTCACACTGGGCAGAAAGACTCTATTTAAGGGTAGATCTTGTGACATTACAAATCTGAGTTGGCAACTTTGTAGATGACCCAGTACAAGTTTCTACACTCAGTAATTCTTTCTTAGCACCAGGTTAGATGAGTGCCTTGCATAGTATTTTACCCTTTCATTTTGTTGTGATAAAAACTTATTTATTGATTAGCTAATTGCTTTAATAGATGGATGACAAGCTCACCACTGATGAATGTGAAATTAGTTTTACTTGTCATAATACTTGCCACTTTCAGAGCTGAACTTAGGCCTACTAGACTCTGAGGTAGCAGCTTCCTTAACTCTTGCCTTAAGCATGTCTGGTTGTTCATAACCTCATCTAAACACTTACTGCAAAACCACAAAATATTTGGTGACTTCATACCCCTGTATAGGGTCATTCCATGTGAAATCAGACACTTTTTAACCATTTTGGGCATGACCACCACCAATTTCCTTGAATTTTTTTTTTTGTATGGAGGGCTATCTGAGATATAGCCAGAAAATAATTTTCAGACCTGACTGACCCCTGGCACTCCTGTTCTGGGGTCGCAAAATATTGGCACTCTGGCCTGAGTGCCATTTTTTAAATGCACGTATCTCAGGAACCAATAAAGATAGAAAAGTGGTTTTGGTGTCCCATTAAAGAGAAACGAAAGCTCTATCACTTTTATTAAACAAAGCATCCTCTAAAATTAAAAATTAAAAAGTTTGAAGATGACCTTGACATTTGACCCTTATAAAAAAATGCCCCCCTCTGATTTTTAAATCAAAATTCTTTTTGGATGCCATCCATTGTGGTTAACAACCTCTGAAAGCTTCATAACTGGCCAAGACAATAAAAAAGTTACAGCCATTCCAATGAAACCATTTCTGAAAATTATTTTCTGGCCATATCTCACATAGTCCTCCATACAAAATTTTTTTTCAAGGAAATCACCGACAGTTATGCCCAAAATGGTCAAAAAGTGTCTTTCACATGGAATGACCCAAAAATATAATCCATATTTTTTCAGAGCTATTATATTATATTATATTACTATTATACAGGGTGTCCGAGAATTATCTGTACAATTTTTGTCTGTTATTAAAAGTCAACCATGAAGTGTAGAAATTCCAGTGTTGTCCCATTTTACAGAGAATCTCATTAAGTTTTTTCTGATACCACGTTTTGAGAAGTTTTTTAGAAATGTACGTGGGTGACAGACATTGATGATTTAAAAGTAAGAATCACAGCTGCTATTGAGCGAATTGATGTGGATATGCTGCAGCGTACATGGCAACATTTGGAGTATCGATTGGATGTTTTGCGAATCACTAATGGTGCACATATCGAATGTTTGTAACAATGTTACTTTAATAAAAGAAACTTTTGAAAATACAGATTCTAAATAATCTTGTTTAAGAATTTTACGTGTGTTATCAAGAATTTTATTAAAAGATGAAATTGTACAGATAATGTTCGGACACACTGGAATTTCTAAAAAACCTGTCAAAACTTGGTATCAGAAAAAACTTAGAGATTCTCTGTAAAATGGGACAACACTGGAATTTCTACACTTCATGGTTGACTTTTAATAACAGCCAAAAATTGTACAGATAATTCTCGGACACCCTGTATTATATTATATATTATATATATTATATTACTACTATTATATTCTTGTTTATTTTTTTAGGAATTGGTAGTATGCTATTTCAGTATTAAATTCATAGGCCTGCACTAAATTATAGATATATAGGTATTACTTTTATTCGCTCATAATAGAGGTAAGTCATGGATTTGATCGCTGGAAGTTGAAATTGAAATGTTATAATGTTGTTATAATGTTTCAGACCAACAAAGACCCTAGGATCCACTCATGGCTGGTCTACCTAACTGTGTTCGTAATCGTGTATTGTGTATGTCCTCTGTGGTGGTGGAGGGGACCTACAATTTTACGTGGGTTCCGAACCACAAGAACATAAGAAACCTATTTAAAAAACTGCTGGTAAATTTGCAATGACCAATTTTTACGAAACTAAATAATTATCAATTTAAAAATAATTAATTATCGGTTTAAAACTAAAGTTAGAATCTCTCGGTCCAGAGGAGCAAGTCATAATAGACTACTATCCACAAATATGTTACATTCTATATCTATTTATAATGGACATGCAAATATATCAGATCCAAAGAATCCAGTCAATTTCATTACGGTATCCATCAAGTCACGGTCCATATCGATTGCGGACCAAGTCAAAATTTACAACCATTTACATTATGAATTTAAAAATAATTAATTATCGATTTAAAACTAAGATAGAATCTCTCGATCCAGAGGATCAAGTCATAATAGACTACTATCCACAAATATGTTACACTCTATATCTATTATATAACGGACATGCAAATATATCAGATCCAAAGAATCCAGTCAATTTCATTACGGTATCCATGAAGTCACGGTTCATATCGATTGCGGACCAAGTCAAATTTACAACCATATACATTACAATATATACACATACGAGGAAAAGTGTAGGTGTGGCTGTAAAGACTGTACAGTAATGTAGAAATGTGTGTGCACCCATTATGGGTCTCCCATTTAAAGGTGTTTGTGGGGCAAGTGAAGATCATGAGTTTTTCAATACCTCACAGTACTATGGGGGGCACTGCTCGGCAGAGGAATCTCTTTAAATGGGGTGTGTAAGGACAGAGAGTATCCCCTAACCCAAGACGCTGCCTCCCTATATCCCACAACACTTGTGTTGAGCTGTGGGATCTATCCCCACAAAGCCTTAATTTTACTACCTTAAACTATACCCTTTCTATCAACATGCGCATCCAATCGATTCTTAAACATGTTTATAGACGTGCTACTAATTACTTCTACCGGCAAACTATTCCAGCTATTTACTATTCTACAGTATGTGTAAAAAAGTTTTTCGCAACTGCTGTCTTGAACCTTCTACTTGTCAACTTACACCCGTTATTTCTAGTCCTATTATATTGCGCAGATCTGCTGGAATGTCACAAGGGAAATAGAAGAACAAGGGATCTATGTATTGTCTCCAGTTTAATTCTGAAAAAGCTATCATCTATGAATCTTTCCAAAGACCACAGACTCTGCAAACAATGCTGAGAGAAATTAGAGCAAATGGTGAAGAATAAGGTGACTCGTGAAACCTCATCAAACTAGCGATGATCCTACATCATCGCAATCTGAAATTGAGATGTCCACAGATGAATCACCAGCTGAATCAAAAGAACATGAAGCATGTTTTCTCAATGAATCATTGCAAGCAGTGGGTGAATCTCCACTAAAAGTTGACAAACTGCAATCAAGAAAATCATATGCACAAAAGAAGATCAGTAGATTAACATCCGGTGTGAAAGCAAAATTTGAACATTTAAAAGGCTCACCCATTAGTTTAGAAGAACCAAGCACAAGTTCAGTTCAATCAAAAGAAAATGATTTTGATGAAATCATGGATCAACTTGAGAAGTTTAAATCAGTATCTTTAAGGAGTGAAAAAATCAAAATACTCACTGTATTACCAAGTAGCTGGAGCCTGTGAAAAATTGCCACTAAATTTGATACAACTATATATGTGGCATCTGTGGCTAGAAAGGTATTTGAAGAAGAGGGCATTATGTCTGACCCTAACCCAAAGTTTGGGAAAAGATTTGAACAGAATGTTACTGACATCATTATTTCCTCTTATCTTTCTGAAGAAGTAAGTAGAATTATGCCAGGTAGGAAAGATTGCAGAAGCTTAGTTGTTGATGGAAATGGAAACATTTCCAAAAACAATTAATCCTTTGCAACTTGAAAGAAGCTTACCAACTGTTCAAAGAAAGAAATCCTGCTGCTAAAGTAGGCTTCAGTGAATTTGCTGAACTTCAACCAAAACAATGTGTGTTGGAAGGTTCTGCAGGAACACATTTGGTATGTGTTTGTACCATTCATTAGAATATGAAATTGATGAATGTTGGGGCTGATTCAACAAATTATTCGAAGATACAGACTACAAAATTGATCATCCAAGGGATTGGATAAATTGGATCCAGTATTCTCCACCAAATGCACCTTGTCATCTAGGTGCTTGCCAAAACTGTGGAGATTTCATAGAAATTAGATGTATCATTCAAAAGATATTTGATAATCCTGGGATGGCAATCTTGCTCCTAAGAGCTCTTTGACTGGAGTCTTTTCAATCAACCAGATCTTCTTTCTTTCCATTTTCAACACTTTTTGCACCTGTGAAAGAAAAGAAAACATTACAATATGTTGGAAGTTGGGACGTTCTTGAGATTTGGTTACAAAGGGCTAAGGTATCAGAGGTGACATAAGTGTGCAACCTCTAAATGGTGTTCAATTTGCTTCAAATTTGATACATATGCTTTACAGATCATAAGGTGTACAGGGAAGAGCAAAGTGTAGTGAAATTTACAACTTGATAAAAGTGGAACATCCTACTCTCCATGCAAAAAAAATTTCAAAGAAATCGGGGATGGTCATGCTCAGAGGTGTTTGAAATGATACAGAATTACCCTATACTTATTCTGTAATTTTGAGGCAGACTGAGTGATACAAATCTGTCATGCTTCTACTATCATGCCCCTTTCACAGTTGGTGGCATCTTTTCTAAACACCACCCATATTTTTATTTAGGCAAACCTTTGCTATCCAGACAGTTCACAGACAAGCCCATAATAGCTTGGTAATATGTTAAATTAGGTTAGGTTAGTAATTAGAACCCTATGGACTTTGTTTCTGAACTGTCTGGATAGTAAAGTTTTACCTTTGTTTATTCTTCCATAAACAGGAAGTAGGTACCAATATCAGCATATTATGCACGGTGGTGGTGTAGTGGTTAGAGTCACTGACTATGAATCCATCAGCCCACTGGATTGAGACCTGGTGATGGCAGCTGGTGTGCAGCAAAACCCAGCTGTTCATCCACACAATAAAGAAAGTGGTTGGTAGATAAATGGGTATCCTGGGTGGCCTAGTGGTTAAGATGCTGGGTTGCTAGTGGGGTGTGGTTTGGATTCCACATTAAACTGTAGGTCTAAGGTGGAGTGAAAAGCTATCTGATACTACAAACTTTCCTCTAAATTTCTGTTTATTTCCAGGTTTTAAATGTTGTTTTTTCAATCAGGGTGATCTCCTTGGAAAAGATATATATTAGGTGTTTAATGTCTAATAAATACAACACTGCTGAAGAAAATTTGATTAATTAGTGAGAACAATATGGACTGTTCCTTGTTGTGTCTTCTAAATTAGGTTAACAAGACTAATTTGGCAGTTTGCAAGGTCATACTGACAAATCCCCAATAATGAAATTGGTGAGTGCCATATTAACTAATTGAAGCATTTTATTTATCAAGTTGGCTCGCTATATTGTCACTTTCAGGGTAAATCTAGGTCTAACTAGGGTCTGGATACTGTTATGGTCTACTGATAAGGCCTGATCAGGGCATAACCTAATTGCAACAGTGCTGGTACCATAGGCCACTATAATGTTCTAAGTACAGTACAGTAGTTATTGTTTTGAGACTTTCTCCAGTCTGCAGTCTTTATATGCCTATAAAGAAGAATAGATCCTGTGTCTTTTCAAATTGACTGTTGCATTGCAAAGTCACAAAGGTAGCCTCAGTTTTTATCAGTTAAAACTTCATGTATTGAGCCATAATAAAAAAAATTAATTTAATATATGAACAGTCTACAGGTCTGTTCTTACACTTGTTATCCTAAGAGGAAGAGAGGGAAAACCTGTATAGTTGGTTCAGGTTGACAGAAGCTATTTTGTTTTGTAAATTAGCTACATTCCATCACACTTTGAACAATTAGAAAAATTATGTAACTAATAAATTGAATTATTAGTTACATAAATTTAACACTTTAGACGCGATGTTTGACTATAGTAGAAAATTTTTTATTAGCTTAAAATGTGATATTTGACTTCTCTCCATGCCTGGAAAAATGTTTCCATTTACACAGTATTCAACTACATTCTCAAGAGTTTGAATTCATTGCCACACCAAATGTGGTTTACTAGAAGTGATCATTGAACCTACACCACACCTATGGCTGTTCACCTAACTGAAAGACATTTTCCAGACCAGTATTAGAACAAAGCATACAAACCAAACTGTATAGTATGTTCAGTTATGCCTTCCCAATGTAAAAAGAAAGGTAAAAGTGATTGTAAATGAAAACAGACAACATATTACTGGAGTGATTGCCCTGAAAAACCTCCTCTTTTTGTGATACCTTGCTTTCGATTGTACCATACCGTACCTTGATAAAGTTCCGAAAACTTGCCAGTGCACATTGGTATCTGATATTGTGCATAACTAATTTTTCCTATGTACACATTCAAGTAATATGTTTTGCTGATAAAATATTTTTTTTACACATTTCACATGTTTGTTATAATACTCGTAAAATGGCATTACTGTTATTTGTTTATTGATTTTTCTGACATCAGACCAATTCACACCAATGCAATTATGTCAGTTTTCTTAAGTTATGTGAACATACATAGAAGACATATGGTAAAATAAATGCATCTTTTGGCTTACATTGGTATGAAGTGGGCCAATTATAATGTGATTTGTTCCATCATGTATTTATACATAGTATCCACTTATTTTATATGATGATAAAAACCCACTCTAATAGACAGAGTTTATTTCCACAACAGTTTCAATGCCCACTGGCATCCTCTTTGGGTGGATACAGAGGATGCTAGTGGGCATCAAAACTGTTGTGGAAATAAACTGTTTATTAGAGTGGGTTTTTATCATATTTTGACCTTCACATTGAAAAGTGAAGTTTTTTGCATCACTTATTTTATATAAAAACCATGTTTTATAAATGGCTAAATTTAAAATTTTTATGATCTTCTGACATAGAAAAAGGATTAAAAAAGATCATCTGATGTTTTCATGGCCAAATGACACTTTTACAAAACAGGCCTTGGGAACAAAATCTGCGTCTAAAGGGTTAAGCTCATTATTTGATTTACTTTGTTTCCTTAAATAACTTTTAACAGAGACCACCCTTTTATTCATTCCAGTAATTCTTATGCAGTTGTGTGAATTATATTGTACAAAATAAAACTAATTTTCTTTAAATTATGACTATTTTGAATTTAAAAAGGGATAAATAATTATCCCTCACCATGATTCTCTCTCTGAACTTAGAACTAAAATGGAAAGGGCAGTTGTAGGCTCTTTGACTTCTTAATCATTTGTAGATCTGAAATACTGATAAATTCATACTAAATAAATGTGTTACAGTTAGCTTTAGGCTATCAATTACTGAAAACTAATGTTTATTTTGTTTTTTAACTAAGCCTTTATTTTTTTTATAAAATAAAGATGAAAATCATTTCGGAGGCAACTTGAGCCCATTTTTTAGATTAACCAATTTTTCCTATTATAGTTTTTCTGCTCCATTAGGTAATGAAATAGCCATTTTCCATTTTAAATTAACTATTTAGTCCAGTTTATGAACCAAATTGTTTTGAGATAACAGGCTAAGATGCGTTAAAACCCTTTATCTCATAGATTAGATTTACTAAAATTTACTTTTTAGGACAGTTAGGTTATGATTACCCTGAGTGTGAGGAATCTGTTGATTCAATACTGCGTTAATTTAGAATAAGACAAATGGGAACAGAAAGAAACAACAATAGATAAACTAAGGTACTTAACAAAGTAGATCCCCTTAATTTACCCTAACTTTGCCTGGACTAAGATAGGTTTTAATTTGCATAGTATTTGTGCTAATTATATTTTGTGAATAGCTTACTATTTAGCAAGGTAATCTAAAAGTTCTAAATATAGGCTAGACACTTTGGCCATATAGTAAAATCTATTTGCCTGATTTGTATACTATACTTATTAAATTTAAGAAATAAACATATAGTCAACTAATGTAATAAGTACATTCTTGTGGTATTGATATTCAGGTTGAGAGTCAAAATAGCTTATTTTCTCTCTCAATTTTATTTCATAGTATTGCTTAAGTAGCCATCCAAACAAACCATGCAATGTTGTTACCTTCAAGAAATGCACGCTCATGTTAGACTGTGGCTTGGACATGACAAGTGTGATGCACTTCTTACCTCTTCCTTTGGTTCCATCTCAGAGGTTGAACAGTCTAAATTTTTGGATGCCAAGAGATGCTGACTCGCAGTTGGAAGGGGCAAGTACTAACTTTATTATTGCATTTTTAGGTTGCATGCATAAATCTAGACCTAATTCTTTTAGTATTGTTTTGTTCATCAACCAAAGTTCAAAAGTGAACTATCTTACAATATTTTCATCATTGTTGGTGTTACAAACTTTTAGAAAAAAATATCTTAATTATAATTATTGCATTTTGATAAGGATTTTGTAATTTGTAGTTGTAAGTTTGATTTGACTGCGTACTTTTAAAGCTTTATTACATTACTTAATGGTGATGTATGTGTCCAGTCAGTGAACCCTGCCTTGATGGCCTTCTAGTTATATTCTAACATCATCCAGAAAGTGTGTTACCATATTATAGTTCTGCTATATTTTTGTCTTTAATTTTAAAGAAGTTTAGTGCATTGATTTTATTTACATAAAGTCAAACCATAGCCATGTAAATGAAAGTAAAGGTAAGTCATATCTGAAATTAAATCGCAAGCAGAAAACTCTGCATGGTACTTTAATTTTGACTTTTGAATTGGAAACACCTAACTTAACCCTTTAATGACCAGTGTGTGAAGTTTTCATCATTAACTTTGGAAGCAATTTTAGACCTTCCAGTTCCCAATGTGTGAAATTTAACACATTTCGTATTTTATTAATTATGAACAATAAAACTTTGTAAAATATATTTTCAGTTATTTTGGGTCCAATTAAACAATTTTTATATCCCAATTTTTTTTTTTTACTTTTTGACTTAATTTGGGTATGAAAGGGTTAATCAAGTAGCTAGTTACAAATCTTTGGGGCCAAATACTACTGAGAAACCACTGGGCAAAGATGTACGCTACTACTATAAGGTTTCAGGAGCTGGGTTGGATGTATCATTAGTAGTATATAGGAGATAGCAATTATTTTCCTCTCAAGTTACATACGTTATAAATTTTAACCTTAAAAAAATCACACTCTTGCTTTAAGGAAACTAGCTTGCACAGTGAATTATCTATTTCTTTTTATTTCCTCTCGCCCAGGGCTGGGCAGTATTTAAATACATTTGTGTATTTAGAACTGTATTTATAAATACATTGTTTTTCATGTGTTTAAATATAGTATTTAAATACTTTAATGAGTATTTAAATACTCAAAATATAAAAATGTAAATACTTTTACTGGTTTAATACACGTTCTGTACTAGCACAGTACGACGCGTCGACAGTGTAGTACAGCATGGTTCATGTTTCAACGTGTCAGTTCAATCAGTTGTGTGCCACTCTTAGTCAAAAGCGGTTGATTTCTTTATCGTGTGCGTGTCATGGCTTAGTGAATTAGTGAATGCATATGTTAAAAATTGTATGTATTTAAAATGTATTTACAAATGTATTTAAATACAATTGATGTATTTTGTATTTAGTATCTAAATACATTCATAAAATGTATTTAGTATTTAAATACATTTCTCCCATGTATTTAAATACATTCAATGTATTTATTTCCCAGCTCTACTCTCGCCTTATGTACACCAGAACAACCTTTGGCAACTGCTGACTTAATCTCTAGGGTTGGTGCATTCTTAATATTTTCCCATTTTTAAGATGAGAGATTATTTTCCACTGATTTTTCTCTAGGAATTACGTGAGTGTGTGAACAGGGTTTTCATTGATTCTCCTCCCGAATTCAAGCCACCATCTTCTGGCCTTATTGATTTCTCTGAGGTGGACACAATACTCGTTTCAAATTACCTCAGCATGTTGGCACTACCATTTGTCACAAATGGAACAGGGTTCAGAGGGGTTGTTTTGATGACTGAACCAACACTGCAGATTGGAAGGTATAGAGGTGCTTCAGTTTATTAGTTTTTTAAACTATGCTCTATTTTTAAGTTAAATTAAGGATTTCCTATTATGTAATTTGTGTAAATACATTAATATATAAAAAGCTTGAGTATTTTTACCTTAAATTAAGATAGTGTACTTTCAGATTATTTATGGAAGAACTTGTTTCCTTCATAGAGAGAACGCCAAAGGCTAAGCATGCTTCACACTGGAAGAACTACTTAAGATCCCTTCCTTCTCCCTTGAATGAAGCAAAAGCTGCTAAAACGTGGCAGCCTGCATACAGTCTAAAAACCATTAGCGAATCCTTATCACACGTTCAAATTGTAGCTTATAATGAGAAAATTGTGAGTTTCCTTTTGTAGCTGTCTCAAAACTGTGTTTTAGTTTAATCTAGTTTATATTTTTAAAGTAAATCTTTCCCCCTTATTTTCATATACATTCATATCTGTTTCCTATTTCAACAATGTATTAGGGGCTCATTTTCTATCAGCCCCACATTTCACTACTTAACAGCCAAGGACCCATCCCCGCACCTTCCTTTACATTATTTACACATTGGTAGTTATTTTTGGACATGTATCCAGGCCTCTTTGACAAACTTAATATACCCTCAGAACATCAACACCTCTTTGTGGATGTGAAGAGTTTTTAAACAAGTATTTGTTAAATTTTTATTTCCTTTTTAACCCTCAACCACTATCGCTGGGTCAGGAAGGACCCCACTCATTTAAATTTTGTGTGACCAAGAAATTAAGATAGTGATTGAGGGTTAAATTTTTATTTCCTTTTTAAATTTGTCCTAACCCTTTACTTCCTGAATTTTTTGTATGGAACCAAAAATTTTTTCACACAAAAGTACCTTTATGAAGGGGCATATAAACAATCAAAACCTCAATTTTCAGATTTGTATTGAAAATAAACAAAAATCATAAACGGACTAATTTGTCCTTTTAGGCATATGAGATCAATTAAAATTTTCCTTAAAAATAGAAAACTAAATACAGCTGCTAAATTTTTAATATTTTCCTTAGTTTCCTTAGTTTCCTTAGTTTCCTTAGTTTCCTTAGTTTCCTTAGTTTAGATGTTATAAATTTTACGTAGTAACTTTAATACTTATTTGTAAATAAAATATATTTGGGATGAACAGGCCTATGCATCCCAAAATAATGCACCCAAAATTATAATAACATTAAAATTTGGAAAAAATATGATTATTTTGAGTTCCTATAGTGTTATGGGTTTATTTTGTGTGAAAGTCTAGGAAACAATTTCTTCTTGAGTCGCAACATAAATGTACCTCACACTTCTTGCAGTACATTGTCACCTTTCCGTGACAACCAGGTAGTTTGCATTTTCCCCTATTGGACGAAACCATAGGGAAGTGTCCCATTTTATCTTTTCTTATATCTGTCTCTGGAATTGGCTTTGTTGCTCTCCCGGTTTTCTTCTTCAACTCAAAGGCTTTTCCCACAGTGTTACAACTTGGTCTTCCTCTTCTATTTTCCATGTGTTTACCACCATACAAAAGAGAATTGGAAAGTCGAATTTTGAATTCACAAATAGAATTTTGCTTCCTAACATTGACATCGAGTGCACTTGCTGCTCGTTTATACAACCACCAACAATTTACCACCGTCAAATCAATCAAATGAAAGATGAGTCTTTGGTAGTATTTTTTTTACCTGAAGGACATCCTGTAATATGCAATCAATTGGTCATTCAAGTCAATACCCCCCATGTGTTTGTTATAGACTGTAACAATAGCAGGTCTAGGAATTTCAATTTTTTCCTTTATCTTTCTGTCAAACCTTGAACACTTATCTATTGGGTGCGTGGATGCAAATGTTGATACAAGGCATACTGGTTTTGTGTCCAGCCACTTTACCGCTGTGATATTGGTACTATCCTCATATTTGGTCTTCCACTCATCAAAAGAACCTCGACCAAGAGCTTTTAGTTGTTTGTCAGACATACATGTCAAATTTGGTAGTCTATTCTGCTGTACAGGGCCGCAACACCATATTCCACGAGAAGCAAGATGATGAAGAAGAGGCAATGATGTGAACCAATTGTCGAAATACAATTTATGATTCTGAAAAGGAGGAATGCTCTCAGCAAGATGAAGTACAGCATTAGAACTTGGTTTGAGGTCTGGAACATTGGGATTATTTACAGGTTCTATTTTGCCTGTATAGGGCATAAAATCATACACCATACCCATGTGGTCTGCCAACACAAAGATTTTATAGCCCCATTTGTGTGGTTTTTTAGGTAAATACTGCTTCATGCAAGACTGTCCTTTGAAGGGAACTATTTGTTCATCCACACACAAATGTTCTGTCATAGCAATCTTTTGAAATTTTGATTTGAGGTGGTTAACTAGAGGTCTTACTTTGGATAATCTGTCATCTTTGTCAAGCTGTGTATTGTCTACAATATGTAAATTTGATTTTATTTCCTCCCATCTGTCTCTGCTCATAACTGAATTTACCCTTTCATTTATTGCACCAATGCCACCCCAGTGAAGTCTAGTATTTGGTATTTTACTAACTGACATGTACATACATAACCCTAACCATTGTTCTAACTCCATACAATCAATGGCAAGTGGTTTATTCACATTTTTCTGAACCGAGTATAGATTAGATTGTTCTACAATGCTACCCAATAGATCATCTGTAAAAAAAATTTGAAAGTAGTCTATGGGACTGAGTATATCTTCAGTATCATCATTACGCACATCATAGATAGGAACTGTTGGTGTGATCTGTCTTTCACGCATTTCTTCCCAAAACAGTCTTTCCCTGCTTATCTGTGGATGCTTAGTCATTCGTGGGGCAGCGGCTACAAAAGAAACAACTTTGCTAAGTTCCCCATAAATTAATTACATTTTTTTTAGAAATTACCATGAAAGAAAATACTAATTCAATGGTGAACTATGATAAAATTTTGAAAAAAGTATAAAGGTCTACTTACATCAGCAGAAGTAGTCCAAACATTCACTAAAAAAACCCATACTCATCAAACATCATTCATACGCTGAATGTGACAATTTAGTCCCCTTATGAAGTGGTTGCATAATAACATTTCAGTAATAATTATCAATTTTATCAAAGTCACATGTTCTTTCACATAACAATCTCTCATAAAATATGTAGATAAGTCAACATTACATTACCTGGTTGAGGATCCATGATGTATCAAAATCTTCAGGTGTAGGAAATTTGCACAACATCAAACGCAGGCAGCGTTTTCCCTCCAACTGAGCTTTAGTTGTATACCAAATATGAATTACCGTACATCAATCGTTCACAAAAGATGCCAGAAGCGTCCCAAATGGCTTGCCAGCCAATACCAAGAACAGTTTGCCGTTTATTAGTGTTTTTTTAAAAGAGGACAAATTTGGCCTTTTAGGAAGTAAAGGTCTGTACATTACATGAATTTTATTTCATCCTTGACTTCGGGCGGTTAAACATACAAGAATTACAACTGAATGATTTCTTCTCAGGATGTTTGTGGTGCTCTGAAAGTAACAGCCGTTAGTTCGGGTTTTTGTCTCGGAAGTTGCAACTGGCTGATTTCTTCTGAACATGAAAAGGTTTTGTTACAAACTTTATTAATTAGTAATTACTTTCCTTAACACTGTAAGTTAACAAAAACAGTAATTTGTTAGATTATCTTTCATGATGTTAATAATTAGCATTAATGTTGTTAATTTTTGTGTGTTTGTGATAGAGGTTTACATCCATCAGATTGCCTATTTAAGTGGTTCATCAACTCTCACAACTCATCCTCGTCCCGTCGACCAAACTTCTCTTAAGGATGCGGATGTCCTCATTATGACTGCTTTGAATCACACTCCTATGCACAATCCTGATAGTATGCTTGGGGAATTTTGTGTTGCCATTGGTATGTATAATTTATGAATGTATTAAAAACAAAACGCACAAGCACAGTAACATTTTTAGGAACTAGCTTAAACTTGAGTGCTTTGTACAATTATTCTCGTAAGTTGAATAAAATATACCCTTATTAGTTTGTATTTCGCTAGTTTATTATTATTATTATCTTCATCTTAGCTCAGACTGTGCGGAATGGAGGATGTGCTCTTGTTCCTTGTTATCCAAGTGGAGTAGTTTATGATCTATTTGAGTGTTTGTCTAACCATTTGGATAATGTAAATCTTCCTTTCGTGCCAATGTATTTCATCTCTCCAGTTGCGGACAGCTCTTTAGCTTACTCAAATATTTTCTCAGAGTGGTGGGTGCTGTGGCATTTTTAATTGTTTTTCTTTAGAATTAAATTTAAAAATGCAGGTAGGTTTACTTTAATAAAGTTTTGTGAAATTTATAAAAATACTATTAAGTTTCATCTGAGTTGAATAAATGAGCAGTTATACATTGAAAGTAAACATGGTAAATTTAATTTGGTGTTTGAAAGTGAATAAAATACCCGCTGTTTAGTCCCTAATAAGAGTAATTTACTGAATATATTTTCTCTGCAGCCTTAGTGAATTTCATGTTTCAAAATTTTTTAGGCTTTCTTCAGGGAAACAGAGCAAAGTTTACCAAATGGAAGATCCATTTCCGCATGCTCACCTCATACGTACAGGCAGATTAAAAGCTTTCAAGAACCTCTATTCAGATGGATTCAACACAGAGTTTAGGCAGGTGAGCTTTTCACTTTTGATGTGTCTTAAAATTTCTTGTTTTTATTATTTATAATAATTATTGTAAATCCATTAATAAGTCTTTTTTTTATCATCATGTATTTAAGATGAAAACCACATAGGGCTTCTGTGAAATAGGGCTTCAGTGCAAAAAAAAAAAATTGGAGACCTAAGAAAAAAACTAAATATTTGAAGTTGTTATTAACAGTATAAAACTAGCAAATGTTAAGAGCAACATTTTAATTTCCATTAAGTTGTTTAGAATGAAAGAAGAGAAATTTTATTAGTTAATATATACATTACCAACATCTCGTTTCCAAAAAAATTGGGGGCGAGAAGGCAGAAACAACTCTGATCTAGAATACAGAAGGTAGAGAAGAGGGGAAAAGGTAGAAACTAAAGCGGACACATCCACTCACACAGGCGTCCTGGCGGACCAACATGGCAAATTTCCACACTTGCGGCGCTTCATATGCCATGTGTGGTTGCGCTTCCAGGCCTTGTCAGAAATAAAGACAGTGTCCTGAACTTACTTACTTCTAACAAACCACCTCCATTCCAACCTACTTACAGCCACTTCTCGTGCATCACCCAGATTAAATCCACGCTTCTTCACAATTATTCACCGTGTCCACCCATCTTCTCGGCTTTCCTCTCCTATTACCCACACAAACACACACGTACACTTTTTCACAACTCTTGTCATCTTTCATTCTTTCAACCCTAACACACACTTTCTTTAACTTTCACTTCCACAGACTTCAGAACACCGTACCTTTCTAAAACCACACGATTTCGTACTGTATCACCCTAATGCACGCCACACACACACTTCTCAGATTATCCATCTCAACCGCTTTTACTCTTGACTTTTCCCTTTCATACCACCACTGTTTTAAACCCATACAAAAGTGTTCAACACACGATCTTGTAAGCATCTCGTAGCATCTATTTAGTCTGTGCTTTCTCACAACCGCTTTCAGCGCACCCACCACATCTCTTCCTTGATTCACTCTAATATTAACTTCGCCCACACACGTACTACTTTTGTTTAATACACATTCCAGATACTTAAAGGACTCCATCATCTTCAGCATTTCACCATTCACCATCACATGATAGTCCAAAATTTCCCACCATCTCCATAATCAATAACTTGCTTTTACCCACATTCACCTTTCAACGATCTTCTCTCGCGCACCGTTACAAAACTCTTAACCCCAGAGCAGTATTAAGGTCTGTTTATTTTCGGAGGTAATGACCAGCTATTTGTAGTACGGCGTCTCAAGTTGCAAATGATGAAGGTTTAGTAATACAAAAGTAATGCTTTAAATATAAGGAGTGGTGTAGAGATCATCATAGGAATAAACATTTACCTATACTCGAGGATTTCCAGTCTTACCACATTGTAACAAGAAAATTGTAGCAAATTTTACTTTACTTTCATCATTGAATTTATTATTGATTCAGGGCTGAAAAATTATTTTCATAATGTAATTTCCTTTTTTATATATAAATAATAATAATAAAATAACTTGATACGTTTAATAATTTGTTTCATAGTTTTATAGTCAAATTCATGTTCCTTAAATCTTTCCATACATCAAACATTCTTTGAAAACGGCTGGTGAAAAATAGATACCACCCGTTGTCACCTTATCTAAAAATGTGAATAAAGTACAAAATATTTACATTTCTAACTCAAAAGCTGTTTGAAAAAGATGAAAATAATATGATATTCGGGCATAAATTAAAAAGTAAGTGTATATTATTGACAACTTAAGTAATATTGTTCGTCACAGCCTTGCATCGTCTTTTGTGGTCATCCGAGTCTAAGGTTTGGAGATGCTGTCCACTTCATTGAAATGTGGGGTAATAACCCTTTGAATGCTGTACTTTTTACTGGTAAGACTTAATTTTTTTTTTTTAAAGGCAGCAAAGCAGTCAATTCTGAAACTGATGCATCGCAATGTCTTGCTTTCTGTTTAAAATTAAAACGATCCTTTATTTTTTAATAAAAAGTCTTTAGAAAGAACAAAATCTTATTTAAAAGGAAGGTTTTTTAAATGGTTGCAACGTTGTATGTAGGTCTCTCGTGGCATTCTTTATGGGTACCTAATACCTATTGTACATTATTAATTTATAGATATTTTAGCTCGTTTAGTTAGTTGCATACCACTTGAGGAAGTGAATTCTTCCTGCTTCTGTTTTGGAAATCATTTGCTTACACTTGTTTATGCGTCACTTGACAGAACCAGAGTTCGACTTCGTCGATGCTTTGGCGCCTTTTCAACCCCTGGCCATGAGACCCGTCAGTTGTCCCATTGACACCAGCCTTAATTTCACCCAGGTAATGAACTAAGTGGTGTTTCGCATTCGAGACCTTAGAGAAAAATGTTACAAAGGGCAGTTCCGTTATTTTACAGTACTGTGATTGTGCGAGGGGTGTCGGAAAGTACATCTGAAAACATTTATTTCCTGTACGAGTTACGTACAGGAAATAATAAAAAAATAACTTGACACGTTTAATAATGTTTCATACTTTTCATACATTACTTTTCCACATACTTCTTGGTACAGTTAATAGGTTTGTTTAACCCACAATGCAGCTTTTCAATGCCAGCCGCAAAGTGCCCTGCCTTTTTAATAACTCAAACTTCTGCTTTGGCCTTGTCATCTGTGTGGAAATAACTGCCGCTAAGGTGTTTATTCAAGGGCCCGAAGAGATGAGTCACTGGACGCGAGAGCTGGGCTGTACGGAGGGAAGTGTGTTCTCGTGGATGCGTATGGCGTTCTTTTCTCTCGGAAGAGCTTAGCTGGATGCGCGCGCGCGCGCGCTTTTCGTGAGCTACGCGTATACCAACCACTGAACCGTCTTCATGGTGACGCGTGACACCTGCTGCAGGGACATGACATCATCGCCATGCACATGAACAATTTGGCGATGAATTTCGGTCGCCGACACGTGCCTTGCCTATAGAAAACTGATTACTGTGCTGACCTGGTCTCGTGACCATGTTTCCAGACGTGTCGCCATTTTCTAACATACTGCGCATCACCAACGCGCACCATACGTCACAGCGCGATCATTGATGCCAATCTCACGTTGCTGAATCTGCCTATTATTTAAGTGTCAATAACTGTGACACCAACGGCCCAAGGCGAGGCTTGTAAATTTGCTTTCCGATCACCCCCTCGTAGGTACGAGTCCTTGCACAGATTCACATATTAACCATTATGAATGATTTCTGTACATAAATTGTGTCCTTTTTGATGATTAATTTTCAAATATATTCCAGGCTAAGAAACTCATAAATGAATTAAAGCCCGACAAGTTGGTGATTCCTGAAGTATATTTAAGACCTCCCGCGTCAGCACTTCATAGAACTGATTTGACATTGGATGTGGTGTGTTGTAAGAATATACCTTAGAAAGCAATATTGTAACTTAGGTACTCGTACAGTAGTTGTTGATGTCTCTCTAGAATATTCTTTAGAAGATATTTTCAGTTGTAATATTTTAGCATCCATTTGCTGGAGATTCGAAATTGTCCAAGACCAAAAGAATTTGGAGGGTCCATACTGGATTGCACTAATCCGTTCGTCCACACACACACACACACACACACACACACACACACACACACACACAACGGTGATATTATGAGCAAGAGATAGGCTCCTCCATCAAAGGTCAAGGTCACAAATAGAGGTCAAAGGTGAAATGGAGTTTTTTTTTTTGTGTCCGGGCTGTAACTTTTGAGCCGTTCAACATAAATTAAAGAAACTTTACACACGCAGGGAACATGAATAGATGATGTACCATGAATAAAAATCGGGTCCCTGCATTAAAGGTTAAGGTCACAAATAAAGGCCAAAGGTCAAATAAAGTTCCATGCCGTAAATTTCCAGCCGCTGTACATAAATTGATGAAACTTCACACATGTATGGATCATTATAATACGATATGTTCTGAACAAGAATCGGGTCTGCATCAAAGGTCACGGTCACGAATAAGTCAAAGTTCAAATGGAAGTCTATGCTGTAACTTTTGAATCACCCTACATGATAAGGTGATGAAACTTTACACATGTATGGAACATTATAAATAGTATGTTTTGAACAAGATTCGGGTCCCTGCACTCAAGGTCAAGGTCACAAATAAATATCAGATGGAGGTCAATACCATAACTTTTGAACTACTTGATGAAACTTCACACCCGTGTCCCTGTGTCGGAGGTGAAAGGTCAGAAGGTTCGCTCTACATAAATTGAAAAACTTCACACATTTATGGATCATTACAAGACGATACATTATGAGCAAGACTTAGGTCCCTGCATTGGAGGTCAAGGTGATAGAGGTTCACTCTACTTTTGAACTAAATGTAAAATTATGAAACTTCACACATTTGGGGATCATTATAAAATGATGCATTTTGAGCGAGACTCAGGATCCCTGCATCAAAGGTGAAGGTCAGCAATAGAGTTCAAAGGTCAGATGGAGTTTTTTTGTGTCTACGCCATAACTTTTGAGCCACAACATAAATTGATGAAACAAGCGTATCACAAGACGATGTGTCGCGAGCAAGCATCAGGTTCTTGCTCTAAGGATCAAGGTCACAAATATAGGAGACATTGATGTTCTAATATTGTTCTTGGTTTTTAATATTTTTCAGGAGGAGAAGCCGTTAACTTTTAGTGAAAACGAAGTGGTGAATGTGGGTCTTAAACGGCATCTGGAGACAGTTCAGTTGATGTCTGAATTGGCCGCCTCGCTCAATCCAGTCACCATAAAACCGGGCCTAAATGCGACCACTTTCACCGCGGTTTTGTGCGAACAGGATAATAAATACCAACTGAAGGTAACGAAAGATGCGATCTCTCATCCAAATGAATTGTGGAGGTTGCAGAGACGAACTGAAGCGTTGGTTTTGAAGTTACTGCGAGTGGCTGTCTTATAAGCTTTGATGGCAGCGTAAATACCTATTAAATGAAGAATTAGGTGTGCTATGTATTTAGTAGCAGCTCCCGTGGTTCGGTTGGTTCGAGATTGGATTCGGACCTCGAAGCCCCCAGGCTCGACCCCCCTCCCCTGCCGTGGTTGGAGTTGGGCCGGCCACCTACTCTGCCCGGACACAGGTCACCTCTCGGAGTTCACGTCTAACCCTACTCCATGTGTGGAAATAAGAGTTCCGGATGTTAGCTTTCATATTTTTAATAGAAATGATGAGCAAGTCGA
The DNA here is from genome assembly GCA_023014485.1 of Bathynomus jamesi. Taxonomy (NCBI): domain Eukaryota; kingdom Metazoa; phylum Arthropoda; class Malacostraca; order Isopoda; family Cirolanidae; genus Bathynomus; species Bathynomus jamesi. Next base: position 299,608 of record JAJOZX010003286.1, on the reverse strand, counting down.
AAGAAACCCGTAAAGAGACTGGAAATATAGGGAGGAGGTAAAATTGTAAAAGGGATCAATGGTTTAGCTTCACTCTTACAGCTGGAAGTTCAAAGGAAAATTGCTCTTTCAGCTGCAAAGTTAAAAACACGCTAATCGGGAGTTGATGTACTTCTTACTTACCACAATCATTTGCTATGTATATCTTTTGCTATTTATACAGGGGTTAGACAAAATAATATGAACACCCGCCGATTTCACCGGTTATCTTTACGGACTGCTCAGACACAAAGTAAACGGTCAAATGACTGGCAAACCTATTTAAATGCGTAACAGAGAGTGTATACGTCATGTTATAACCCTCACGTTGTTTTTACAGATCTGAGTGAATTATGAATTAGCAGTTATGAAAGACCTGTCAGACTTCCAAAGAGGGCAAATTGTCGGAGCGCGGATGGCTGGTGCATCGGTGACGAAAACCGCTCAGATGTTCAATGTATCCAGAGGAACTGTCTCTATGGTCATGTCTGCATACCAAAACCATGGAAAGACAAGCACCGAAAATGCAATAGTGGACGCAAGAAGAAGCTGTGTGATCGAGACCGCCGGGTACTAAAGCGCATTGTGACAAAGAACCATAAGACCACAGCTCCAAAAGTGACTGCAGAGCTTAACCAGCATCTTGCAAGCCCGGTATCGACCAGAACTGTACGTCGCGAGCTCCATGGAGCTGGATACCATGGGAGGGCTGCAATTGCCAAACCCTTCCTTTCGCACATCAACATTGAGCGGCGCAGAAAATGGTGTAATGACCATAAGAATTGGTCAGTGGACCGGTGGAAGAATGTAGTCTACTCCGACGAATCCTCCTTTACGCTATTTCCATGTTCCGGTCGAGTTTACGTCTGGAGACAGCCTAAAGATGCTTATGACCCCGACTGCCTGACCCTAACCGTTAAGCATGGAGGCGGATCTGTGATGGTTTGGGCAGCAATATCGTGGAATACTCTTGGCCCAGCTGTAGTACTGCATGGTAGGGTTAACGCCCAGGTCTGTCTGTCAATATTGGCTGACCAGGTCCATCCCATGGTCCAAACGCTGTTTCCCAATGGCGGCGCCGTCTTCCAGGATGATGATGCACCAATCCACACCGCTGGGGTCGTTAAAAACTGGTTTGAAGAGCATGTTAGTGAAGTAGAACGCTTGGATTGGCCTCCACAATCCCCGGATCTTAACATTATCGAGCATCTGTAGTGTCAGTTGGAGCAGCAGGTCAGAAGCCGATTCCCACCGCCGGCGTCTTTGGAGGAACTGGAGCAGGGTTTGCTCGAAGAATGGCTCAGGATTCCTCTAGCCACTGTCCAAAAGCTGTATGAATCAATTCCCCGACGCATTGCAGCTGTTATTGCCGCTAAAGGAGGACCAACTCCATATTAAGAATAAAAACCGCCATTTATCAAGGTGTTCATTAGGGTTATGACATTTTTATAACCTCATGTTCCTGTATCATAAATCGATGAACTTTTGCCCCCTGACAATGAAAATAACAGTTTTTTCGATATATTTTGAAAAACTTCACCCCAAAAAACTATCAAAAATAAAAATAAAAATTAATAAAATAATAAATATTGGTTGCTCCTTGGTATAGCTATTGCAGATGGGTCTCTGTTCCAGTGATTTTGCAGAGTATTTAGTGCTTTTCGGTATTGTTGCAAGATATTGGACAATTTATGATAATCATCAGGTAACCAATCTAGAATGGTGCAATGCAGCTGTCTCGAATATACTAATATACTATATTTGCTTTCGGGGTGACATTTTTTTTTAATTCTGAAGAATTAGGCCCTTTTTTATTGTTTTCAAGCAAAAGTTCATCGATTGATGATACAGGAAACAATATTTATGACAAAAAATTAAAAAGTCATAACCCTAGTGTTCATATTATTTTGTCCAACCCCTGTATATCTAAATGAGTAAATAGATTAATGACGAATAGAGTTTTTGGAGCTAAATTGTTTACATGCACTGAAATCACTTTTTTTGTAATTCAAATACCCGATGAATCGTGTATTCATTTGATGTATTTTGCGCGGCAGTTGTATTAACGTATTAAGTTATTTTACTTGATGCCTTTCTACAGCCGATGGAAGACGACGACGAGATTAGAAGTCGCAATCTTCCTTCGTGCTACCCATACGGTTGTCTCTCCATAAACGATTTCCTGCAACGGTTGGCGCAGGCTGGGTTCGCAGACGCCAAGATGGAAGATGAGGCAGGGCACACTATTATTACACTGGTGAGTGAAGTTCGAACCCCTCTTAAGTTCGTAATCAGATTTGGAAAGGTGAAATGTATGTAATTTTTGTTCACTGACTGAAGTTGGAAGTGAACTATTATATAGCTTTTTCATTGTCGCCATTATCGTAAACTTGGGAAAAATCCCTTGAATTGAAAGATACCAATCTAATTATTGCATATTTGGAAAGCTTTTGCAATTTCGAAAATTTAGGATGAGCTTTTCTGTAATTTGAGCTTATTTGTTAGACGATGAATATTTATCATTATTAAGCGTAAGTTTAGGGATTGCTTATTCCGAGAGCCTTATTATTACAGTAGCGTAATTATAATTGTGTGTGTGTGTGTGTGTGTGTGTTCAGTCGGTGAACCCGTCTCGACTCCTCTCTAGGTTTTTTTGCATTAAAAATGAAACTACTACAAAGTTTAAGAAAGTTATGCTTGTTTTTACCAGTTTTTTATAACCTATAAGAGAGAGTGATCATAAAACTCGCGTGAGTATGAATACCAAATGAGGAAAGAGTAATTCCACTGAGCTTAATTCAAACGCACTTTGACCTCTTTTCCAGGAAAACGACGGAGCTGTTTTGCAAATTAAGGATAATTCTACTCATATAATCACGAGCAAAAGCAAAGTGAGAGAGAAGTTGAGAGATATTATATTAAATTGTCTTCATCATTTTTAATCTTTTTAAATTTTAATTTTTTAAATATATGTAATTCTGATTCTAAATTCACTGAAAATATTTTGTGTTTAGAGGATTGGAATAACTTTTTAAACTTTTTGTGATGCAAATGTCAAACTTTAGTTTTAGTTTAAATATTTTCAGTAAATATATTTCTTGATTTTTTTTTTTTATTTTGTATATCCATTTGATAGTTCTTCAGTGATTAGGGATAATTAGAGATAAAATTCGAACCATTTTGTTGTTCGTTCAGAGACTTTCCAGTGCAAGTTAAAGCGAGAGAATTGGTAAGACTCGCAATTAAGTAGGAAGGAAGCTCATTTTCCGGATAAATTGGGGTTTGTACGCTCCAAGGGTCACCGGAGTCAGAGCAGAAACAGGGTAAGTGGCCGGCTTAACCCCACCCGATATCAGCGGCTGGGAGTGAACCAGAACCCACCGCTCAGTCTACCACCGTAACCACTGAGCTAACGGGCGTTCATGCTCGCAACTGAACATAATTTAAACTAACTTGTTATTGAGAAGTAACGACAAGAACAATTTACAGCTGCATATGTATTGTATGAAAATTTAAATGCTTCGTTATCATACTCTAAAGGGCTGCATCATGGTTACTTTGCAATACCATTTTCCGCTACATCAGCGACATTGGATGGGTGACTTTTGTTTTTAGATGATGTAGCGACCAGTGGTTCAGAACCCACAAAAAGCTGCTGGGCCCCTTTTGTCGTATAGAAACCTTGTACAGTATACATGTTACGAAGGAGGTTAAACATTTCCAAACATTATTATTATCATCCTTCGATCATTTCCATTTTTAGGATATATACTGGAATGCCCGTTGCGCTTTGCACAGCAATCATTCCGGGAAACAACCATTTGCAGGGGCGGGGGGTAATGTGTAAACTAAATTTGATGCAGATTACCCTAGCCGTGTACGTGCCCCATCCCATTTCTCCTTAAGGGGGTGCTGGGAGGGGTGGCTTTACTTAAAACTTTCCCTGGTTCTCTCTCAATGTGTACCAGATTTGGTGCGGATTACCCTACCTGTTTAAGGGGTTCTTACCCAGTACCCCGTTGTGGAACAGGTGTGTGGCTAAAATGTTCCGTGGTTTTTCCCCTAATGTGTGTACCAAATTTGGTGCAGATTACCATAGCCGTTTAGGCGTGTATAAACAAACGAATAGACATCATTCCGAACATAGTGTGTGTGCGTGTATATATATATATATATATATATATATATATATATATATATATATATATATACACACACACACACACACTATACAGGGTGTCTCAAAAGTCACTATCTATTTTGAAAAATAATGGGAATTACGAAAAACTGGTTTAAGACATGAAAAATATATTTATTTCAAAGTAAGTGCCACAAAGAATTAGTGCTATTTATTTATCTGTCTCCACATGGCGACCATCAGTGTCTCTACAGAGCTCAAAGCGATAAGTTGTTTCCCGGAACACACTTTCCAGCATTTGAGGTGTTATTTTCTGAACTGCATCGGTAATACGATTTCGAAGTTCGGCTACATCACTAATTCTTCTACCAGTGTACACCTTAGACTTAATGAAACCCCAGGCGAAAAAATCTAATGGTGTTAAATCGGGTGAACGTGCTGCCCATGGTTGTGTTCCTCCACTACCAATCCAGCGACCGGGGAAGCGTCTGTCAAGATAATAACGTACAATTATTGCATAATGGCACGGTGCTCCATCCTGCTGAAAAACTAGTCAAGAATGCCATCTGTAAGAAGTTGAGGTTCGAGGAATTGTTCAAGCATGTCAAGATAAATTTATAAATTACACAAAATTCGAAATAAACCAATTAACTTTTTTTAAATACACAAATTTGCACCAGAAGTACATATCTTTATGCCAGCATAGCATTTTTTTAAAAACATCTAATGTCACCGAAATAGATAGTGACTTTTGAGACACCCTGTATAGGGTGGCGCAAAAGTCGCGCATCAGGAATTTTCAGTGTTGACTATACTATTTTTTTTTTTCTTTTTGGTAGGGGATGGCTGCGAAATTAATAGACGAGAGGGTGAGCTTGGTTTTAATGTATGGAATACCAGGTACAACAAATTGATGAATCGGTACAGAATTTAAATTTTGTACAGATTCATCGATTTGTAGTACTGTACCTAGTAGTACTGTACCTAGTAGTACATGCATTAAAACCAAGCTCACCTTCTCGTCTATTGTTAATTTTGCAAAACCTGAACATTTGCTTACATTTCTTTATTCTAGACAGTAAGATCAAATATGGTTACTAACCCCACATTACTTACAATAATTGTTACTGGTCTTAGTGGTAGTAAGTGGGGTTTGTAGTTCCAGCAAAAGTGCCTTAGTTATTCAAGTAAAAGGAGTCTCGCTAACCTCATTCAAAAGCAATTTTGCTTGTATTAATTGTACTAGACCATGTCAACCCGCGTGAAAAGGGTTTAAGATTAAGTGAGCTAAAAATCGCTAATTTCTGATTGAGTCTTGCCTATTAATCATTAATAGTTTTTAACCCACAATTCAAATGGATTAAATAAAAATGTCTTGTTTATGGCCTTAAGGGAAGGTAGGGAGTAGAGAGAGCTTTGTTTTTCTATCAAGTATTCTACTACTACTGTTAGAAAATCTAGAAGAGGAAGAACCATTGTTGTCCCAAGGCGATACGATGACTAAGCTGATTGATGCAGCATTGCTTGTATATATATTAAGTTAAGGTGTGTATATATATCCATCTCATAATTGTAAGGTTAGTGAAAAATTAAATTAATTTAGAGCTAGCATTTTTGAGCTCTTGTGGCATCATTGTTTGGTCACACTGTTGGCATCATTTTGAGACGCTGCGCGTCTTTCTACTCGTTTGTGGAAGGTCGTACGTAAAGGTGTGGTTTGATAGAGAGCTCTCTTGCAATTCAGTTTGGTTGTTTAGATACATGATTGTTGCATCGTGCAATAGTCCAGGTTGCGTTGTTGTTGCAAGGTTCATAAAGAAGACCACAAATAGTACCCTTTTGTTTACCTTTTAAGTTCATGTAATTTAAGGTCTAAGGTAGGCCCGCATCGAGTCAGCAACCCTGAGGTTACCCTGAGGTAGGACCTAATAGGATCTCAAATCCGTAAGTTTTAATTTAGCTTAACTTGGGCTTTAGGTAGAACTTGCCCTTTAGAATTTGGCCGTTCACGGCTCAGCTGGGATTTCGAACCCGACAAATAAATAAAATAACATGGTCCTTCAGAACCGGATTTCTACCCCAAGACTGAGTCAGTGACCATTTTTCGGCAAAGTTCTGATTGTGCAAATTGTATCCCAAGTTAGGCCTAGACGGGTTGAGTATTATTGAGTTAAGGTCCCAGGGTAAAAAGTTTGGTCGCCCAATTGCGAAACTTGGCCAGTCGTCTGTCGTTTTTTGGCCTACTTTTTTTCCGGTTTGGTTAATTTTGGGTTATTATTGAATTAAGGTCCCAGGGTAAAGTTGGTCGCCCAATTGCGAAACTTGGCCAGTCGTCTGTCGTTTTTTGGCCTACTTTTTTTCCGGTTTGGTTAATTTGGGTTATTATTGAATTAAGGTCCCAGGGTAAAGTTGGTCGCCCAATTGCGAAACTTGGCCAGTCGTCTGTCGTTTTTTGGCCTACTTTTTTTCCGGTTTGGTTAATTTGGGTTATTATTGAATTAAGGTCCCAGGGTAAAGTTTGGTCGCCCAATTGCGAAACTTGGCCAGTCGTCGTCGTTTTTTGGCCTATATTTTTTCTGGTTTGGTTAATTTTGGGTCATTATTGAATTAAGGTCCTGGGGTGGAAAATTTGGTATTCCATACTGGTGTTTGGTTAGTACCCCACTCAGCAATTCAGTTTATTTGAAAGTAAAATTTGCGTTTGATCAGTTTGGTTAAGTATTTCTGCCAATTCAGCTCATTTGGTATTGAGCCCAAGGGTTGTTTACATTGAAGATGAGTGCATCTGAATTGAACAAATTTATAAAAAGGAGAAGTGCCTACAAAGGTCTAATTACAAAGGTCATTGCCACTATAGATTCTGCCATAGAGCAAGAGGATTTACGCTTAGTGACTGCGAAGCTTGCCATATTAGAAACTAAAAAGGTTGCTCTAAGTGAGGTAAATGTTAAAATTGAGGCTCTTATAGAAGAGGATGAAATAGAAAATAACATAATTTACTTTGAAGAGATTATTGATGATATGACTAACGTAGGCCTCCGAGCAAAAGAGTTTAGCAGCTCAGTACAGTTAGAGACCAGGTCTAATAATGAAACACAACACTCAACAAATGATGCTTGTGAAGTTAAGGTTAACAGATCTGTAGTTCAATTACCGAGGCTTGTACTCAAAACATTTTCTGGGAGTATTCAGGAATGGCAAGGATGGGCAGACAGTTTTCAATCAGCAGTTCATTCTAGTCAAGTGTTAAGTGCCGTGGAGAAGTTTAATTATTTGCGGTCCCTCTTGGAAGGGGAGGCAGCAAAGACTATAGCAGGATTAGCATTAACAGAGGCTAATTATAATGTGGCTTGGGATATATTAAAGAAACGGTTTGGTAAGCCAGAGATCTTAATTAAAAGCCACCTCCGTGCACTTTTAACTATACCTCCTGTTAATAATCCTAATAGTGTCAAGGAGTTACGGCAGTTATATGATGAATTTGAAATTAGAACTAGGTCTCTGGACAACTTGGGTGTAGGAATGGAAAAGTATGGTATAATGTTGGTTCCTACACTGGAGTCTAAATTGCCTAGCTCAATTTTGCTTGAATTAAGTAGGGGACACTCTGCAGAACATGTGTACATCCCCCTTCAGCAGATGTTAAGTCTTTTAGGCACAGAATTAGCAAGACGAGAGGGAGTTGAGTTTGCACAGTGGGATGGTAAACAAGAGGACAAAGGCAGGCACAGCACCAAAGTTTCCACAAAAAGGAATAGCCAGGTACAGTGTCAGCTCTACATGCCTCCTCTGAGAATAAATTAAAGGGAATCAAGGAATGTATATTTTGCGAAGGCAACCACAAGTCATATAAATGTGAGGTGGCTGAGGCCTTACCCTTTGAGGAGAGAAAGGACAGGGTAACTAAGTCCACAGCATGTTTTAAATGTTTTTTGAAAGGTCATAGAGCAAGGTTTTGTAAGTTTAAAATTTGTGCAAAAAATGTCATGGTAGGCATCAGCCATTATTGTGTGAAAACACTCTTAGTAGGCCTACCCCAGAAGTAGAGACATCAGTGGCACATGCCACTGCTATGCAAGGGAGTAAAAGTAAAGGGGGATTATTGCAAACAACTGCAGCCTTATTAATTGGGAATGAGGGAGAAGCTACTGTAAGAGTGTTGTTTGATAGTGGTAGCCAGTGTAGTTTTATTAAGACCAGAATTTCCAGAAAATTGAAGTTTAAAGAACTTAAGAGGGAAAATTTAAGAATTTCTGGGTTTGGGGGTTCCGTTCAAAACCGAACCAAATTTAAGAAGGTAGAAGTTCTGGTTAAAGGGTTGTTACCGCAAAGTCCCACTATCAAGGTCCAAGCTGTAGAGATTGAGGAACTTTGTGCTCCAGTCACTACTTGTTTAGATATGGCATGTGTCCAAGAATTGCAAGTTAAAGGAATTAATTTGGGCAATAATAAGTTTGAGGGAACAGAAGATATTAGTCTTTTGATTGGAGCTGACTATTATTGGGACTTCATCACTGGTAATATTGTCCGTACATCTCAAGGCCCAGTAGCTATTGAAAGTAAGCTAGGCTGGATGCTACATGGTAGTTATTGCAATGAAATGGAAGTTAAGGCTCTCTTTGTTAAGATTGAGGAGAACAGCCATGGTCTGGAAAGGCATTTGAAAGCGTTTTGGGAACTTGAATCTATTGGTATAAAGGACAACCAGGCAAGTACAGTGAACAATGATGTTTTAGAGCACTTTGAAAAAGGGATTGGGTTTAGAGATGGTTGCTATGAAGTTGGCCTACCATGGAAGGATTCTTGCAAACCCGGTTCAAACCTTCAGCTAGCTAATCGGAGGTTGGAGACTTCATTGTACAGGCTAAGAAAAAATGAGTTGTTGTTAATTGAATACGATGAGGCCATCCTAAGTTATGTAAGGGAGGGCTATGCTGAAAGGGTGCAGGTGAGCTGGTGAGCCAGGAGGCACATTATCTGCCACACCATGCAGTGGTACGGCGAGACAAAACTACCACCAAACTGAGGGTAGTTTTTGATGGCTCAGCCAAGGACAAAGGTGGTGTGTCCTTGAATGACTGTTTGGATGCTGGGCCAAATTTAAATGCAGATTTATTTTCCTTGTTACTGAGATTCAGGTTGGTAGAGTAGCATTGACTGCAGATGTGAAGCAAGCCTTTTGCGGATAAAGTTAAACCAGAGGACAGAGATGCAGTAAGGTATCTGTGGGTGGATACGAAAGACTTGTTGGAAAATGAACCTAAGGTTCAAGCATATAGAATGAAGTCAGTGTTGTTTGGCCTCAGCTCTAGTCCATTTCTGTTGGCAGCTACTATGCAGTACCATTTTAAGAAATATTCTGAAGTCTATCCTAACACTATTGAACACATAAGGAAAAATTTTTATGTTGATGATTTGCTATGTTCCGTGGATAATACAGAAATGGCTAAAACAGATATTCATGGAGGCTAGAGCTATAATGAGGAGGCTGGCATGGAGCTCAGAAAATGGCAGACCAATCATTCGCAATTACAAGAGTTTATGAGTCATTCCTCTGTAGTACCTGATGCAGCAGAAAGTATTGAGGATTCTGGTATTAAGGAGTTGTGGCAATAGACGCAAAGGTGCTAGGCATTGTTGGCAGCAAGATGATGATTTGTTACCTTCAATGGGAAATCTTTAGTAGAGCTGGCTGAGAATGAGACAAGGTGGACAAAACGTACAGCTCTTAGTTTGGCTTCAAAGGTCTTTGATCCTCTTGGATTCCTGGCTCCATTTGATAAAGTCAAAAATTTGGTTTCAGAGCCTCTGGAAATTGGACTTGGTTGGGACCAAGAGTTACCTGATCATATGGTGGTAAAGTGGAAATATTGGTTCAAAGAATTGGCACTCTTGGAGACATGAAATCCCAAGATGGTACTTTGGAGAGTTGAACAATAGTCCAGACAATTTGGAGCTGCACATCTTTTGTGATGCAAGTGAGGAAGCCTATGCAACTTGTATTTATATAAGAGGCGCATGCAAGAGGAAGTAAGTTGCAGGTTGGTTGCTGCAAAGAGCAGAGTAGCACCTTTGAAAAGGCTTTCTGTTCCAAGGTTGGAATTGATGGGTGCCGTTATTGCTAGTCGGCTTGCAATTACAGTGCGAAAGTCTTTGGCCTCTATGAAATTCCAAGCTATTATTGGACAGACTCCACTATAGTTTGGCACTGGTTAAGAAGTCAGGCAAGGAAATGGAAACCATTTGTTGCCAATAGGGTGGAGGAAATTCAAGCGCACACAGATCCCAAGCAATGGAAGCATTGTCCAGGCATCCAAAACCCCGCTGATTTACCAACACGAGGAATTTCGGTGAAAGATCTTTCACAATCAAGTTTGTGGTGGAATGGGCCAGAGTGGCTAAAACTTGGAAGTGAAAACTGGCCTTCTAATCAGCCTATTGTAGGAGAATGCCAGGCTGAAGAAGCATGGGTGAGTGAGGTGAGAAAATGCGCTGTGAACAGTTGTCAAGTTATGCAGCAGGACCCCATATTAAAGGTCTTGCATAAATGTGTGGTTTGCAAGCGTTGGAGTGCAAAGCCTTATTATGAAAAGGTGGCTCCACTTCCAAGAGAACGGTGTGTCTATACTGCCCCATTTGATGTAGTGGGAGTAGACTTTGCAGGGCCAGTCTATGTGTATGAGCGAGGGGAGTCTAACAAAGGTATATATATGTCTTTTCACCTGTGCTACCACCAGAGCAATCCATTTGGAGTTGGTAAGCAACTTAAGTAGTGATGTATTTCTTTTGGCCTTTAAACGTTTGTGAACAGAAGGGGTTTCCCAAATAAAATCATATCGGATAATGCAAAAACCTTCAAAAAGGCTGCAAAGGAACTCCAAGAAATTTGGTCCTTGCTAAAAGAGGAAGGATTCCAATCCTACTTTTCACACCAAGGGGTACAGTGGGAGTTTATTGTTGAGAGAGCACCATGGTGGGGAGGATTTTGGGAAAGGCTAGTGAGAAGTTAAAGTGTCCATTAAAGAAACTTTTAGCTAATGCTCATTTGAGCAAAGAAGAATTCTCTACTGTTTTATGTGAAGTAGAAGCAATGGTGAACAGTAGGCCTATCACTTTTGTTTACAATAGTAGGCAGGATGCAGAGCCATTGACACCAAATCATTTTCTTTGTGGTAAACGATTAACATCAAACCCCAGTGTGCCAGAAGACTTGCAGCCCATCCAGAGCACTCAAGGAGAGTTAACCAGACGGTTCAGGTACCTTGAAGAGCTACAAGATCAGTTATGGAAGAGGTGGCAGATGGAATACTTGCCAGAACTCAATTATTACCCATCAGGCAAGGTAAAGGGCTCCAATGCAAATTGTATCAAGGTGGGAGAAGTGGTAATGATTGGGGATGAAAGACCAAGGCAATGCTGGAAGCTTGGCATAATTGAAGAGTTGTTTGTTGGCAAAGACAATTTAGTTAGGTCTGCACTGGTAAAGACTTCAGGAGGAAAGTTAAAGAGACCTATACAAAAACTCTATGCTTTAGAAATCAGCAAAAACACAGATAGTCAAGATGAAACATTTGAGTTACAGCCTCATGAAGAAGGCTTGGCTAACCTTGCAGAAGGTAATGACAACAATGCCGCTTCGGTGGGGAGTGTTAGAAAATCTAGAAGAGGAAGAACCATTGTTGTCCCAAGGCGATACGATGACTAAGCTGATTGATGCAGCATTGCTTGTATATATATTAAGTTAAGGTGTGTATATATATCCATCTCATAATTGTAAGGTTAGTGAAAAATTAAATTATTTTTGAGCTCTTGTGGCATCATTGTTTGGTCACACTGTTGGCATCATTTTGAGACGCTGCGCGTCTTTCTACTCGTTTGTGGAAGGTCGTACGTAAAGGTTGGTGTTTGATAGAGAGCTCTCTTGCAATTCAGTTTGGTTGTTTAGATACATGATTGTTGCATCGTGCAATAGTCCAGGTTGCGTTGTTGTTGCAAGGTTCATAAAGAAGACCACAAATAGTACCCTTTTGTTTACCTTTTAAGTTCATGTAATTTAAGGTCTAAGGTAGGCCCGCATCGAGTCAGCAACCCTGAGGTTACCCTGAGGTAGGACCTAATAGGATCTCAAATCCGTAAGTTTTAATTTAGCTTAACTTGGGCTTTAGGTAGAACTTGCCCTTTAGAATTTGGCCGTTCACGGCTCAGCTGGGATTTCGAACCCGACAAATAAATAAAATAACAACTACTAGAGTAATTTGAAAATGCACTAGTTTAATAACAGGAACCTCCCTGAGTGGACCGAAAGGTCTCTGAGTTTTCCTCTTATCTTTGTAACTCCTTGTAATTCTGCGTCAGGGGTAGATGACCTATCGAATGAGCACTTAAAATATGCCAATGATGTGGTGTGTTTGCGTATCTCATTGCTCTTCTCAGCCATGCTGGCTCATAGTTATCCCTACAGAATTCATGAGGGTATTTATCTTGCCCCTTGTCAAAAATAAGTATGGAGACATTTTATCCAGCAATAATTACAGGCCTATCGCTGTTACCTCCTGCTTCTCGAAACTACTAGAGAAACTCGTTACACCGATTAAATTATTACTTATGGACATCTCCTAATCAGTTTTGTTTTAAAAGGTCCCACTTAACTGAACTGTATAGCTATGTATTGAAGGAAACTATATTTAAATACACTAATACAATTCAACTTTTATAGCTGTTTCCTAGATATAAGTAAGGCATATGATAGAGTGAGCCACAATATTCTATTTAAAAAACTAGAAGACAGGAAAGTTTCCATGTACATATTAAATTTATTTAAATTTTGGTATTTCCACCAATCTTTTACTGTTAAGTGGGGCAATGTACTATCCGAATGTTTTGGTTCCTCTTGCGGGATAAGACAAAACTCGTTGCTCTCTCTTCTACTGTTTAATGTGTATATTGATGGATTGATTGCTTCACTTAATGAGAGAACAGTGGGATGTTGTATAGATAACACAAGGATAAATAACTTAGTGTATGCCGATGATATGGTGTTAATAAGTCCTTCTGTTAAAGGTCTGGATTGTCTGCTAAAAGTCTGCTAATTATATTCACAGAAACATGATATTATTCTTAATGTTACAAAAACTAAGGTTATGCAATTCAATCCTAAAAGCTCTAATGAGCCAGTTGATATTAGTTTCAAAATGAGAGGTGAAGCAATAGAAGAAGTACAAGAATTTAAGTATTTGGGTCAAATTATCACCAGCTCCTTATATCCTTCAGATATAAGAAAACAATATCGAAGCCTTTGTACTAAAGCGAATATGACTATAAGGAACTTCCGGTTCTTTACAAGTGAAGCTAAAGACACTCTTTTTCATACTTTCTGCAATAATATATACGGACAGTAACTGGGTGAATTATAAAAAAGGTTCTGGCAGAACCCTAAATTTGCCTTAACAGATAGTTTAGACTCCTACATAAATCCCCCCCACCCCGAGAAGCTTAGCTTCACAAATGTTTGCTACCCACAATGTCCCGAGTTTCCCGGAGGTAACAAGACGTACTCAGTACAGTCTAATGCAAAGAATTAAAAACTCAACTTATCCGATTATCCAAGCTATTCATCAGTCCTATAGTATGTCTTCTAAGCCAGCCGTTCTCAACGTCCGTGAGTTGACTAGATTATACTCGGTAAAACAATTTTTTTTTTTCCCTTTTATTTGTGGTGGCTAATTTTGACCTCTAACCGATAACATTTTTGATAAGCATTATGAAGGAATATCCTTTACTGAGTGATCAAGCTCTTAAACTTTTGCTGTCATTCTCATCGACTTCTTTGTGCGAAGCAGGATTTTCGGCTAAGAATTCAGTAAAAACAAAAAATAGAAATCGACTCCGCCTTGATGCATGTATACGACTTGCACTTTTAAACTCCATTGAACTCAGGCTGGATTTATTAACAAAAAAGTTCAAGAACAAAAATCGCATTAGTTTTTTTATATATAAAGTAGCTACAAATGTATTTTATTTTTCGTTCGTGTTTTCAACTACAATAAAGTGAAGTTTCTATAAATGTTTTTTTTTACGATCATCTTATGTTTCCAATTCATGAACTGAGAGTTTTTGGTACAAATGAGCCCCTTCCCTGTGAGGCTGTTTTTATGCTGTTTTTTTTTATGTAAACAGAACAGCGGTAAGTTTTACACATTTTTATTACATTTTTACTCCGACTTTGAAGTATAAATCAAGACTAAAAAACTATACTAATCTGGATACCACAATTTGTCTATATGCTACTAAATCATAAAGCAAATGATATTCGGGGAGGGGGTCCCAAAAATATCAAGATTTTGATAAGGGGTCCGCAGTACAAAAAAAGGTTGAGGAATGCTGGGAGCAAGTGTAGTTTACGTCCCCCTGTGGTGCCTGTGTAGTTTGCGTTCCCCTACATTATCCTAGTGTAGTTTGCGTTCCCCAACTTTGTCCGCGTATACCAAATCAAATAAAACGTTGAAACTAACGAAAATATTACCACTTAACCTAACCAATCGTCAATATATATATATATATATATATATACACAGGGCGTCCCAAAAAAATGTATACACACTTTAAATACTTATAAAGGCAGTGTTTATTAAAATACATTTCATTTTCAAAATATAATAGAATCTACAGTCATTATTTAATTGTTTTGTCAACGCCTGTTTTCAAACTGACGTCCGTTCTGGTCCAGGCACTGCTGATAACGCGAAGCAATGGAATCGCAAACATCACGAAACATTTCGTTTGGTATTTGTGTGCATTCTCGTTCAATGGCTGCTCTCAATTCAGCGACTGTTGCAGGTTTTATAGCGTAGACTTTGTCTTTTAAGTATCCCCATAAAAAAAAGTCTAGTGGTGTGAGGTCTGGTGAACGCGGAGGGTATTCTACGAAACCCCTTCGTCCAATCCACATCCACATCGTGCCAAGTACCACTCGCAATACTCCACTCTTCGGTCCGGATCATCATCATCTTCATTAATAGCATGGACTAATCTTGGAATGTAACTTTTCCATTGACAGCGCTTCAAAATGCGTTGGGCAGACGATTCTGAAATTCCTACCTCACGTCGACTCGCTTGCCGCACAGATTTTCTTGGACTTTGGTGATACGTTTCCAGTACTCTTTCTTGCTTTGTGGGCTTGTCGATGTCCGTGGTCTTCCGGAACGCTTCTTGTGGACATTCTGAACAGTTCCATCGGCTTCAAACTTATCTCTAATTCGAGTGATGGTAAGTCGCGTTGGTGGATCTGTTTGAAACTCCCTCCTAAACTGTCTTTGCACTTCAACTGCGTTTTCACACTTCCAGTAGCATTTTAGAATGAATTTCCTTTGTTCAAAGCTTAGTCTGACTGCCATTATTAATTCTAATGGGTTTAACTTGGAAAGAAAGAAACATCAATTGAGCTATCAGCTGTTAAAGTGTGTATACATTTTTTTGGGACGCCCTGTATATATATATATATATATATATATATATATATATATATATACACAGTATATTATAACTTACTTGACTTAAGTCCCTTCTGACCGTTGTCAGGTGGAGTCTTTTATAATGGTGCGCCGGTATCTTGCCAAATTCGTCATCTCTCTCACTGGGAGTCGTGCATTCGAGTTCCTCAAGCTTCGCCACTATGTTGTTCTAGGTCTTCCCCTTGGTCTGTTACCGTGCATTCGTCCGTATAGTACGGTCCTCAGTCATCTTCCAGCATCCATTCTTTCGACATGACCATACCATCTCCTCTGTATGTCATTCACTCTCTCCACGATGTTCTGGTCCAGCTCGGCCATCTCCCGCACTCTTTCATTATTTATCCTCTGTTCCCACCTTACATTTAGTATCCTCCTAAGGCGCATATATATATATATATATATATATATGGGAATGAACTCAGAATGGTCCCCTGAGTTTTTAATGATACACACAGACAGTGCATGGAACAAGGAACTCTTCTGGGATAATTAAATCCACTATAGTCCGAATAAGTAATGGTAAATGACAAATACCATAGTTTTTCTTTTTCATGATGCTAGCCCGACGTGGGCAACGGGTCACTCGCAAAGAGGTCCCATAAATATAGCTTCCCTCACCAGCTATCTGCAAAGCAGACAGGATCCAGCTTTGGGACATGGATCTAGAGTTTAAAGCACCTAGCCATGCTACATTTAGAACCTCAATATAAGCAAAAGACTCGCTGCCTTCACGTCAGATTGAATGCATCAAAGAAAAAAAAGGGGTAACTATTATATTTTTAGCCAAAAACCAAAACTTAAACCTCAACTGGCAGAATTGAGCGTCCACTTTTCAAGGCACATAACATGTCCGTTTCAAGATGGGAATGAACTCAGAATGGTCCCCTGAGTTTTTAATGATACACACAGACAGTGCATGGAACAAGGAACTCTTCTGGGATAATTAAATCCACTATAGTCCGAATAAGTAATGGTAAATGAGAAATAGCCTAGTTTTTCTTTTTCATGATGCTAGCCCGACGTGGGCAACGGGTCACTCGCAAAGAGGTCCCATAAATATAGCTTCCCTCACCAGCTATCTGCAAAGCAGACAGGATCCAGCTTTGGGACATGAAAGCACCTAGCCATGCTACATTTAGAACCTCAATATAAGCAAAAGACTCGCTGCCTTCACGTCAGATTGAATGCATCAAAGAAAAAGAAAAAGGGGTAACTATTATATTTTTAGCCAAAAACCAAAACTTAAACCTCAACTGGCAGAATTGAGCGTCCACTTTTCAAGGCACATAACATGTCCGTTTCAAGATGGGAATGAACTCAGAATGGTCCCCTGAGTTTTTAATGATACACACAGACAGTGCATGGAACAAGGAACTCTTCTGGGATAATTAAATCTACTATAGTCCGAATAAGTAATGGTAAATGACAAATACCATAGTTTTTCTTTTTCATGATGCAGCGAGTCTTTTGCTTATATTGAGGTTCTAAATGTAGCATGGCTAGGTGCTTTCATGTCCCAAAGCTGGATCCTGTCTGCTTTGCAGATAGCTGGTGAGGGAAGCTATATTTATGGGACCTCTTTGCGAGTGACCCGTTGCCCACGTCGGGCTAGCATCATGAAAAAGAAAAACTAGGCTATTTCTCATTTACCATTACTTATTCGGACTATAGTGGATTTAATTATCCCAGAAGAGTTCCTTGTTCCATGCACTGTCTGTGTGTATCATATATATATATATATACACATTCAACTGCAAAGAACACGCAGTATAAATAACGTAAAGAACGACGCTTGTATAGGAGATATTCCGCGCAAGACGAGAAAGAGAAAACAACAAATGAAAAAATGAAGTACCACCTGGGAATCGAACCCGTGATCTTCCGATTGCCGGTCAGACGCGATAACCACTACACCATGGACTTCACTCTTCCAAATGCCGTAATTCCTCTACATACTCGCAGAAACCAATGCCCAAGGGGGCACCTCCCGCATGCCGTAACATTATATACATTCAACTGCAAAGAACACACAGTATAAATAACGTAAAGAACGACGCTTGTATAGGAGATATTCCGCGCAAGACGAGAAAGAGAAAACAACAAATGAAAAAATGAAGTACCACCTGGGAATCGAACCCGGGATCTTCCGATTGCCGGTCAGACGCGATAACCACTACACCATGGACTTCACTCTTCCAAATGCCGTAATTCCTCTACATACTCGCAGAAACCAATGCCCCAAGGGGGCACCTCCCGCATGCCGTAACATTATATACATTCAACTGCAAAGAACACGCAGTATAAATAACGTAAAGAACGACGCTTGTATAGGAGATATTCCGCGCAAGACGAGAAAGAGAAAACAACAAATGAAAAAATGAAGTACCACCTGGGAATCGAACCCGTGATCTTCCGATTGCCGGTCAGACGCGATAACCACTACACCATGGACTTCACTCTTCCAAATGCCGTAATTCCTCTACATACTCGCAGAAACCAATGCCCCAAGGGGGCACCTCCCGCATGCCGTAACGTTTTATTAATGATGGATTCATTTAAAAAATGTTTCCTAAAGATCCTAGTGTAGTTTACGTTCCCCAACTTTGACCTAGTGTAGTTTGTGTTCCCTATTGCGTCAGGGGGATGTAAACTACACTTGCTCCGAACGCTGTTCTAAGCTATGGAATTCATGGCATGAAAACGTCTGTCTGTAGCTCCACTTAACTTCGACATTACTGTACTATTTCCCATTAATTGTATTTCTATCTTTAGTATTTGAATTGTCATTGTATTCGATTGCCAGTTCGTATCATTAATATTTGTCATGTGGACTATGGTCTGCTAATAAACTTTTTCATTTTCATTTCATTTAATTTTTCATTTAATTTTCAATTATAAATATGTGACAGCTGTGAATTAATTGCATTTCATGTTTATATTTCTCTGAAAACAGGCAAGCGCGAACTGATCCATTTCTTCGCGTTTACGTCAAACAAAACTTATTTGTTGATGTGTATGCTCAGGTGTTTTGTTTAAGCTTCCGAATTAATATGGTGATTAATTACAATGGTATTTTACAATTTTATATCAATAATAATAATAATTATAATGTGCGGGACATTTATCATTAAATAACAACGTACTTGTTCTGTCAATTCAGAATGTGGATATGAAGGATGTAAACTCTAAACAGTTGTGCGACAAATGGCAGTGTAGCTCGTTTTCAAAAACTGTATTTAAAAATTTAAAATTTAATTGACGTAAGGGATACTTAAAGGTAATTATTTTATATATATATACTATACATACATACATACATACATACATACATACACCTTTCAGTATTTCAAAGGCACCACGCGAAGTTTCAACTTCACGGAGATGTCGAACTGTTAACCTGTTGATCAGGTACTTAATTAACAGTTAGTACGGCAGATGTAACGAAATTTCTGTGCGCGTAGAATTTAAATATGCTAGTAGTATCTGTCAATACAGTTTCACTCTTCCCTACTTAACGTAAAAAGCATAATTTACATAATCTGGACGCAGAAGAAGGTGAAGATCCAGCGTCACTTCACTTCACTGATCGACAGGAAGAGGTGTTATGATACTGGCCACGACGTAGTTCCCCGAACAACAGAGCAAAAATTCTAGTTTTAAGATTAAATTTGTCGAATAAGCTGCAGCTGATCTCTTTTGAAGATGTTAATTATACTTATGTGATCAATTCATGCAGATTTCCAATCCTAAACTTTATTGGTTGCGGGAATCTTACACTATATCATTTCCCTTCTCTCTTTACGTGTAAAAAATGATTGATTTTTACACTGCTCATGCAAGTGAAAATTCACTAACTTTTCAAAACATTTCACTGCCATACTACTTACTATTATAACTATTAGTATTATATATATATATACAGGGCGTCCCCAAAAAATGTATACACACTTTAACAGCTGATAGCTCAATTGATGTTTCTTTCTTTCCAAGTTAAACCCATTAGAATTAATAATGGCAGTCAGACTAAGCTTTGAACAAAGGAAATTCATTCTAAAATGCTACTGGAAGTGTGAAAACGCAGTTGAAGTGCAAAGACAGTTTAGGAGGGAGTTTCAAACAGATCCACCAACGCGACTTACCATCACTCGAATTAGAGATAAGTTTGAAGCCGATGGAACTGTTCAGAATGTCCACAAGAAGCGTTCCGGAAGACCACGGACATCGACAAGCCCACAAAGCAAGAAAGAGTACTGGAAACGTATCACCAAAGTCCAAGAAAATCTGTGCGGCAAGCGAGTCGTGAGGTAGGAATTTCAGAATCGTCTGTCCAACGCATTTTGAAGCGCTGTCAATGGAAAAGTTACATTCCAAGATTAGTCCATGCTATTAAGAGATGATGATGATCCGGACCGAAGAGTGGAGTATTGCGAGTGGTACTTGGCACGATGTGGATGTGGATTGGACGAAGGGGTTTCGTAGAATACCCTCCGCGTTCACCAGACCTCACACCACTAGACTTTTTTTATGGGGATACTTAAAAGACAAAGTCTACGCTATAAAACCTGCAACAGTCGCTGAATTGAGAGCAGCCATTGAACGAGAATGCACACAAATACCAAACGAAATGTTTCGTGATGTTTGCGATTCCATTGCTTCGCGCTATCAGCAGTGCCTGGACCAGAACGGACGTCAGTTTGAAAACAGGCGTTGACAAAACAATTAAATAATGTCTGTAGATTCTATTACATTTTGAAAATGAAATGTATTTTAATAAACACTGCCTTTATAAGTATTTAAAGTGTGTATACATTTTTTTGGGACGCCCTGTATATATATATATATATATATGATGCAAATCCACAAGGAAAAAGAAAAATGATTCCAAGGCCTTTCGTGTATTCAGAAGTACACCTTGTCAGGTCTACTTCTGAATACACGAAAGGCCTTGGAATCTTTTTCCTTTTTCCTTGTGGTTTGCAGCATTCATTCATTTCACGTATTTAATTGTGAAATTCATCCCATATATATATATATATAGGGTGTCCCATAAGTCCGGCATCATAGGAAAAATAAAAAAAGACAAAACAAAAGCTTTTATTTACAGAACGTGCTCAATATGTCCACCATTGTTTTCAGTACACAAATTCAGACGTGATACCCAGTCAGCGAGCACACGGTGAATGATGTCAGGAGTAATGGTGTTACATGCCCCAATAATTAGGCTGACCATACGTACCGTTTTGAACGGGACAGTACCGTTTTTTTTATATTTCCTGGCCGTCCCGTCGTTTTAATAAAAATGTCAATTTTGTCCCGGTTTATGTACTTACTTTTTCATGAATACAGAATATTACATAACCCCCGTCCCTTTTTTGTCATCCCAATGTCCCGTTTTTGTCTCAAGGAAATATGGTCAGCCTACCAATAATGCACTGCCGCAAATGTTCAACACTCCAAATTTTCTCTGCGTATACCAGCGCTTTTAAGTGGCCCCAGAGATAAAAATCTATGAGTAGAATTATCTGGATTCGTTCTTCCTTGCTCACAGACATTATGGCCTGTAGAAAGAGAAAAATATGAATTATGGTTTGTAGAAATAGAAAAATATGAATTTCTCCTATGATGCCGGACTTATGGGACACCCTATATATATATATATATATGGGATTGAACTCAGAATGGTCCCCTGAGGTTTTTTATGATACACACAGACCGAGCAGGGAACAAGG
Organism: Bathynomus jamesi; assembly: GCA_023014485.1. Taxonomy (NCBI): domain Eukaryota; kingdom Metazoa; phylum Arthropoda; class Malacostraca; order Isopoda; family Cirolanidae; genus Bathynomus; species Bathynomus jamesi. Next base: position 278,213 of record JAJOZX010003286.1, on the reverse strand, counting down.
AACTCTTCTGGGAAAATTAAATCCACTATAGTCTGAATAAGTAATGGTAAATGACAAACACTATAGTTTTTTCTTTTTCATGATGTCAGCCCAACGTGGGCAACGGGTTACTCGCAAAAAGGCCCCAAAAATATAGCTTCCCTCACCAGCTATCTGCAAAGCAGATAGGATCCAGCTTTGGGACAGGACCTACGGTTTACAGCTACGCCTAGCCTACTATATTCAGAACTTCAATATAAGCAAAACACCCGTTGCATTCACGTCGGATTGAATACATCAAAGAAAAAGGGGTAACTATTGTATTTTCAGCCAAAAACCAAAACTTGAACCTCAACTGGCAAAATTGAGCGTCCTCAAGGCGCATAACATGTCCGTTTCATGATGGAATTGAACTCAGAATGGTTCCCTAAGGTTTTTTAATAATACACACCGACCGTGCATGGAACAAGAAATTTTTTGCTTATACTGAGGTTCTAAATCTAGTGGGGCTAAGCTGTTTTAAACCCTAGATCCTGTCCCAAAACTGGATCCTATCTACTTTGCAGATAGCTGGTGAGGGAAGCTATATTTTTGTGAGTGACCCGTCGCCCACGTTGGGCTAACATCATGAAAAAGAAAAAACTAGTGTTTGTTATTTACCATTACTTATTCGGACTATAGTGGATTTAATTTTCCCAGAAGAGTTCCTTGTTCCATGCACGGTCTGTGTGTATTACACACACACACACACACACACACACACACAGTAGCGTAGCGAGTGGGGGCAAGGGGGGGCTCGTGCCTTGGGCACCGGTTTTTGGGGGCGCCAAATCGGCCGAGCGAGCAATTTTTTTAGCATGACATTTGCTTTTTTTACATCCGCAGCCGGGAGACAAGTTTGGACATGTATCATAACCACAGACAGGGGTATCAATAATAGTAGTAATAATAATAATAAAAATACTACTACTACTACTAATAATAATAATAGTGTTTATTTCTGCTAAAAAAATAAAATTTAAAATTTGATTTATTGATAAAAACTGGTACATATAGAAAAAATTAATACATACATGCAAAGGTGGGCAGGACCGAGTTCCAAAAGGACCGAACTCCAGGAACTAGGTCCTTTTTAAGGACCGTGAGCGGGAAAGTCGGTCCTTTTCTCAGTGAGGAGCGACGGTCCATTTTTAAGCAATTCCGGACGGTCCGGTCCGGACAGTCTTTTTTAGTGTGTTTAGTGATTATTTGAAGTTCTAAAGAAGATGGATCGTTTCCTCCAGAAGACTCAGAAAGAGACTGAGACTGAATTGAAACTTGTTTCAACACCTGGAGGAGACGAAGAATCTACTGATGTTAGAGCTTCAACTTCAAGTCAAGCAACTGGAGCTCCTAGCGGAAGAACCGAGGACCGAGTCGTTCCTAGGTCCTATCTTCAGAAAGGACCGTGACCGGGACCGTCGGTCCAGTTTGAGGCAAGGACCGGGACCGTCGGTCCTTTTTGAGGCCCGGGTGCCCACCTTTGCATACATGCTAATATAGCAATTGTATCAAAAGAAGTGTATTAAATAAAATCATGGCAAAAATCTAGAAATATGATGTGCATTGCCACAAGCTTTAACCAATTGAGCCAAATGCCTAGCAGCTAACCACTGCCTTAAGTGCGCTATATAAACTATTGTGGTTGTGACAGATTGTAATGTATTCACATAGTTAGTGAATGACAAATATTTGAATAACCACTATTATAATTTTGATGCCGAAAATTCATTTCGTTTCTGCTATCAGCGGGTAGCCTTCAAACAGAATAAGTGAAATATGTACAATTTGAGCGCACAAATAGCGATGAAAAACTAGACACCGACCGGTTTCGAACTCATTTGTTCTCATCAGGATATCACGAACTTTAACCAATTTTGTTCGAGGATGTACGAGTACATTATTGGAAAGACTAATTATTATAGGTAAACAAGACAATATATTACATTTCATTGGCTAGTGTGTACCGTGTATACTTAAACCTATTATATAATTAGAAATATATTTGAGAAAAAATTCAAATGTTGTGAACACCTCTAGATTTTTTTTGATAAAAATAAAACCAAAAGATGAAGGCAAAATTGAATCTGTGAAAAATTTGATTTTTCAAGTTTTTGTTCATTATTTTAAAGGTTTACTATTTTCAAATTTTCATGAAAACGGTGATTTATGTAGTAAAAAAAAATAAAATAGGTTAAAATAACCGATAATCTTATTAATCTACCTTGAAAAAAGGTGTTTAAAATAGTTTGAAAATAGGGCTCAGATTGCATGAAATCGACTCTTCTTAGTCAAATTTTTCCCGGGGGAGAGCCCCCGGACTCCCCGCTTTAGCGCCTAACTCCGGAGGCGCCATTCTCTACTTTTGTCCCCAGGCGCTGTTTGGTGTATGGTTTTTTTGTACAGTTTTAAAATAAAAATATGAAAAAAAATTAGAGATTACTTTCAAACTCTCTTTAAGTTAATGAAATTTTAGGGACTTACTTTAAGCGAATGATTTTTTTTAAAAGATATTATTTGTAAGTAACACTAATTTAATTAATAATATCTTCACAGTTCAATCCTTAAAATTTTCTTTTAAAAAAAAACTTTCTCTCAGACAACTTACAACTTTATGTAAACACAAACTTAATTTCTCTGTACTTTGAAATAAAAGTTTTGAGGCGGAGAAAGTTTTGGATATTCACCCCCTCACCCCCAACCATGATGCCATTAATTAGTTTCCCCTAAATGTATTTTGTTTCTAAGTTGAATGGCGTAAATGGGAAATTCATTTTCGCCAACAAGGAGAGCTTGTATGTATCCACGCGAGAAAGAAATTAAAACAGCCAAAAATTTGTTTTGAAATATTCATTAATTTATGCGTTGTTTTTAAAAGGCTCAATTATTGTAGTTTAAATATTAAAAATTTTGTTTTATTTTTGTTTGACAGGGGATTGTATAATTAATTAGAAAGGCAGGTTTTAGGTTCTTTGATTAATTATGAGAGAATTACAAACTACAAAATATAAGAGGTTTTTTATATTTAATTTTAGAGACAATTGACTGAGGGAAAACACCGGTTATCATGTTTAGAAAAATCTAAATGCAAATTTAGACGATGGAAAAAGTTTAAATTATTTATAATTAAAATATTAGTTTAAAAAGAATAAAGGTATAGTTTTAATTAATTAAGTGCAATTACCTGTATACATGGAGTGGATCACCTGAAGATCAGGGCCCCCAGCCTTCTTTAGTTAGCTTTATAAGGCTAACTAACGAAAATATCACCCCAATCAACCGACGAGCCTCCAAGCTAATACGACGACCCACCGACCAGCCGAGGAGCCGACGAGCTCAGCCGATTAGCCGCCGATTAGCCGACGAGCCGACAAGCTCAGGTGATCAGCCAGCGACTAGCCGACGAGCCGCCAAGCTAGGACCTCAGCCGAGGAGCCAACGAGCCGCCGACGAGCCGTCCACTAGCCGTCTTTACCTCGTCGTGAGTAACCATGAGTCTCTATTCCACGTCAGTAAATAGTCAGAGTAACCACGACTCTCTTTACCTCGTCGTGAGTAACCATGGCTCTCCTAGCCTCGTCAGTAAGTAGTTAGAGTAACTATGACTCTCTTTACCTCGTCCCAGGACTCTCTTTGCCTCGTCAGTAAATAGTTACAGTAACCATAACTCTCCTTACCTCGTCATGATTAACTATGACTCTCCTAGCCTCGTCTTTGCCATGACTCTTCGTGACTCTTGACATTCCAATTCAATTTTTTTTTTGAGAAATGCAAAAAAAAACGAAGAAAGATTTGAATATAAATAAAATGATAAAGACGCGCTCAGTTTCCTCGTTCCACGTCTGCTATTCACATCACTTCTAAAGGGTATTAGAGACCTTTTTCCCATTTTATACTTATTGTGTTTGCTCTTAGAAAGCAAACCCCGTCTATAAATTTCATTTTATGTGCAACCTGAGATGAATTGCCCCATTTTAAACATTTGTTTTTCCAAAATTATCAACACAGAAATATAGGGCTATTGAAAATGATTCACCTGATTTCAAATGAGAATATTTTTTAATGTTACAAATACAGTGTGATTTGTGATACATCAACCAAAAGGAAAACTGTCCAAATTTTGTCTCTCACCTCATAAATGCTCTATGTGACTTCCCCTAGTTACACGAGCAACGTCGACACGATAGTCGAATTCCTCCCATACTCGCTCCAGCATGTCCGTTGTCACTGACTACGGCAGTAACAATGCGAGTTCGGAGCTCATCCAAAGATGTGGGCAACGGTGGCACGTACACAGTATCCTTAACGTACCCCCCAAAGGAAGAAGTCGCACGGTGTAAGATCCGGCGACCTAGGGGGCCATTTACCGATTTACAGCTCGAAAACTGCAACACACAAAACGCCTTCTGCTGTGCGGACGCCATTTTCACACTGACTGTTTGTTGCTAGGCTAGGCCACGGCGTGACTTTGGAGCCCTCTCGCGGTGATCTTGTAAAACTCGAAGATTTCCTCTTTCATGTGGTCTATGCCCAGTTGATGCACGGTTGATAGGTACGGAAGTATTCTCAGTTGAAATCGGATGAATCATTTTAAATAGCCCTGTAGTATCGTCGAACAGTCAAGATTAGCGAATGAAAACATATTTTTTATTTATTTTTTGATCCGATTTATTCACTCATGTTTGAGACCTATTTACCCAATTGGTTCACGGAATATTTTCTCGACACTAAAACCTAACCTAACCTAACCTAGCCTAACCCACCTAACTTGTCGATTAAATGTCACGTCAAGAGAATGACGTGTCACGTGGGTATGGTCGAGTATGTATATTTGGAGAGGCATTTTTTTTTATGCAGACATATTGTTTGGGTACCTTGGTAATACAAAGTAAAGAACTGGTTACCCACTTTTTGAGGAAGTGCACGCATACTTGTGTGTGCAGAAGATTGGGTATAAGTGAGATCACAAGTGTTTGATAACGAATAAATGTGGAAATGTGAATTTTTTTCATTCTGCTGTTGAAATAATATTTTGCCCATATTTTGCTATGGGGCTGAAATGTCTTTTGGGCCGTAAGTTTGGACTTCCTGCGCTTTACATAACCAGATTTTTTCAGTTTGAACCTCCCCTCCTTGGTTAACGCAGTTTCGAAAATGGCGTCTGACAGTGATGTGCGTCGTAAAGAGAGAGCTGTTATCGAGTTCTTAACCGCAGAGAAGGAAACAGTTGGAAATATTCATAAACGTCTACAAAACGTTTACGGAGATGCTGTTGTTGATCGAAGCACAGTTGGACGCTGGTCTAAACGTGTGAGATCATCGGAGAGAGAGAGAGCCAAGCAGTGGTCGCCCGGCATCGGCTATGACATCTCACACTGTGCAACGTGCTAACAGCATCATTCGATCAAATCGGCGCGTCACATACAAGGAGCTATCACTGGAGCTAGGAATTAGTGAAGGAAGTGTGAATACGATAATTCAGCAACTGTGATACTCAAAAGTGTGAAAGGGGTGATTCTGGTAGACATTATGAAGAAAGGACAAACAATCAACTCAGAGGTATATATTGCTACCCAACAGAGACTCCAGAGACGTATAAAGCGAGTTCGACCGGCGAGAAAACCGAGAGACGTCCTTCTTTTGCACGATAACGCAAGACCACACAACAGTTTGCAAACAAGAGAGGCCATCACAAAAATGCCCTTCACTGTTACCCCACCCTCCATACAACCCGGATCTGGCGCCTTCAGACTTCCATTTGTTTTGGCCAGTGGAAGAAAGTTTCAGTGACGATGAGGTTGTCGAAGAGGTTAAGATTAATAATAATGATTGGGGTTGTTTAACCTACTTCGCAACATCTAAGGTCATATGACGGAGGGGACCTACAGCTTTACGTGGGATCCGAACCACGTACAATCTGGACACGGAGGACGGTCTCCCATCCAAGTACTGTACTACCCAGACCCAATGTCGCTTAACTTCGCTGATCAACGGGAAGCGGTGTTACGACATTGGCTATGACGTAGCCCAGGAGGTTAAGAGGTGGCTCCAGCGGAACCCAGCGGAACAAGCGGATAACGGCCCTTGTTTCGAGGTGGAGGAAAGCCGTAGAAAAGGATGGAGACTATGTGGAAAAATAAAAACTTGTAAAAAAGGTATGTAACTACTTGCGTACAAAATTTCTGGAACTTACGAGGAAACTTGGAAAGAAAAAAAAAAAGGTGGGGCAAAATATATTGAGTGGCCCTCGTGTATATATATATATATATATATATCAGTGGCGACTGGCGTATAGGAGCGATGGAGCGGTCGCTCCCCCTTGCTTGAAACGATAAATATTAATTTAACAGATAAAAATATATTAATTTTAAGATATTAAATAAATATTCTTGAAATATATTTTAAAAATTCATGTGGCATATCATGATTCATGAGGCATTTTGAGTAAGCCTTCATACAGTACATAATATTCTAAACTTATAGCATAGCTTCAAATAGCGTACCGCTGTTTGAATACAAAATAATATTGCAGCCGAATGGAGCGATCGATTTTTCGCTCAAGTAAATATAAATTATATTTTACTGTTGTAATGAAAATATAAGTACAATCGCGAATTTTTTTTATAATAACTTTATTTTTACTAATAGTTACTTCAGTAATAATGATTAAGCCATTTATTGTATTTTATTAAAATTATTACTTATTTGTAATTAACTAGAACTGTACTCTGGCATAGCCGCATATGTTAATACAAGTACAGTAGTCTTGTGAGCGGCAGTTGGATTCGCACTAGCCTATTGTGAGTCCGTGTTGTCGTACAGTGGTACATTATTATAGTCAAATTTTTATAGTCAAATTTATTATAGTCCAAATTTATTCAACAATTATTTATATTTATTAAAATATTTTTTTAATACAAATTTATGGCTTCTTTTGACATATAAGTACCGTACGGAAGCACCATGTGATTGTTTATGTACTAGAATTCTAAAATTATAAATTTATGAAATCGCACACCCAATACATTTATACCACGAGTCGCCACTGATATATATATTATATATGGGAATGAACTCAGAATGGTCCCTGAGTTTTTTATGATACACAGAGACCGTGCATGGAACAAGGAACTCTTCTGGGATAATTAAATCCACTATAGTCCGAATAAGTAATGGTAAATGACAAATACCATAGTTTTTCTTTTCATGATGCTAGCCCGACGTGGGCAACGGGTCACTCGCAAAGAGATCCCACAAATATAGCTTCCCTCACCAGCTATCTGCAAAGCAGACAGGATCCAGCTTTGGGACATGGATCTAGGTTTAAAGCAGCCTAGCCCTGCTACATTTAGAACCTCAATATAAGCAAAAGACTCGCTTATATATATTATATATATATATATATATATATATATATAATTTAACACAACTCTATTTTCATAAACGATTAGTGTAGGTTATAAAGAGGAGATATTTCATCTATATATAAAAATAATACGGGGCTATTTTTCATCCCCTTTTTCATGAAGGATTTATTTTAAGACTTTTTTTAAATTTTCTGCTCTCTTACTCTCATTCCAGAGGATGGAAAGAACAAAAGAGGTCATTTATCAGGACCAGTTTTCACTTACGTGTTAAACAGGAATCGACTGAAAAATATTGCTTCAACTTACTCGTTTGGGTTCTACACACACACACACACACACACACACACACACACGTTGTATCACGGCCATACATTTGGTTTAGAATTGTATGAGTCATTGTATCACGGGCGAAGTTATTTTGAGTAATCGAAATAAGAAAGTATAAAATATTTTTATTAATATATGTGGAGGTTATAGCTCATTTTTGATATGGAATGTGTTTTTCATTTCAGTCAAGCTTTTTTTCCCAAGAAGCGTTTTACATAAAGGTAAGAATTTTGTCACCAAATTCCAAGAGAATTCTTTATTGTACCGTCAAATGTCGCTCTGTTCGTACAAATTCACCTTTTCTCTGGATTTCATTGTCGTTGGTTCGATACGAGACAGAAGGGGATGACTTCCTTTCACGAATTGTGATTGGGGATGATGCTTGGGTACACCACTTTGAACCTGAAACAAAACGCCAATCCATTATTTATTTCCAATATAATACTAATTTGATTTGACTGCTTTTAATACAAGTAATTTTAGTTGATATAATGTCCAATCATGGGCCTGCGATTATTTTTAAAATTTTCATTAAATGGTAAGGCTTACAAACACGAGCTTTTAGAAACTATTCAATATATTTCACAATTAGGATTCCATTTAGCAATCCAACTGACTGGGAAAAAACTAATCTTCTTTGTACAATCTTAAAAATTAATTTTCTTAAACCTAAAAAGGAAAACATGTTTACGTTTGGCAACGTTGCATTTTGAATGATGATGACACTACTTTCTACCACTTTCGGTTCGGAAGTGGAAATGCTCATAGCGAGAACTCCAAAATTGGGAAAAGATTTTCCTGATCTGGGAAAGGATTGAAAGAGAAAAACTAAAACTGTGATACAATTGCAGGACGAGGAGTATTTTCTATGGAATAATATAATTTACAAGTGGAAGTCCTACATGAGAATGAGAATCGATCAGTTTGAGAATATCCTCCATTGCGTTTCCCAGTTTCCAATTTCCGATCCTTGAACCAAGAGTGAAATAGGAATAACCGAGGTTAGGAACAAAGAGATTTGAACTCCACCTTTGAAAGTCGCTAGGTAAAAAACCAAAAAAAACACACTCTTAGGCCATACATTCAAACACATTTTGCAATAATCAATTTAAGTCTACAATAATTTGGTTCCCTAAATTATCCTAATTTACCGCTCCAGTAGCCAGTTACCTGTAGACTGTAGTTTATTTAATGTTGCACGATTAACCCTTTAAGGACTGAAGATGCCAATTGGTAACGTTTCAAATACACGCATTCATAACTTAACCCTACAAAAAATTCAGGGCTTAAAGGGTTAATATACACTTTTGGAAAAAAGTTCGCCTAGTAATATAATATTTCTAAGTATCACAAAAATTTACTAATTTCTAATATCTTGTTTTCTTTGGGATACTTCATTCTTTTGGGGGACTAATAAATTTTCAAAAACAAAAACAAATCATTATTGATTCACAATTGTTTTATTTTTAGAGATATTGTGTTTCTTGGCGAACTTTTTTCCGAAACTATATATTTATTCATTTAAATGAGACAGTTTTATTAAGATACACGGTGATTAAAAAAGGTGTTCCCAAAATTATTTATTGAACATTATTTCTGGGAATACTTCTTTTTAATCACCCTGTATCTCTATCTATTTATATTTCTGTCTGACTGTTCATCTGTCTGCCCATCTATGTACCTGAGATGAGAGATTTCCATACGAAATTACTACACACACACACACACACACACCACACACACACTCTTTTATGTAAACATTTTTCTGTAAATTGTTTAGTAACCTTATTGAAAAATAACATCACAGGAATCCCGCGTACTAACATGATGACAATCCGCTCGAAAGTTACGTTGCCAAGCCACCAAAATAAGTGGTAATTCCTTTACATTTGGCAAAGGAGTCATAACACCCTTCATTACAGTAAGGATTTCCTCATATTCCTGCAAAGCAAAATGGCGAGTCACTAAAGGAGATTAAATTTGAGAGAACATCTAATAATTCAATTAAATCGAAACGTTGTTTATGATACTTTTAATTGCTTCTACATTTAAACTAGAAATTGAATGAACGCAATAACAGTCCGAAAAGCAAACATTTAGTGATAACCTTTGCTCGCAATGGTGGTGTTAAAAGGTTTACGACGACATTTTCGTATGGTTTCTACAAATTGCGAAACATTAGGACACAATGAAAGTAAATCCGACTGGCTTTACTTTCGCAGTTTTCCGATTTCGTAGGGTTTTATACCCCCTCCCCCGCCTTTTTTAGTGTGTGTGTTAATAGTTTACAAGCGAAAATGTTATACTTTATTTTCATGATATAGTAATTAATATTCGTGGGGTTGAGCACTGAAAGTTCCATATTTATTTATTTGGAAATAAATGTACAGGTTTGGAACCCGCATGGGTAACCTAATGGTAGAGCGCTGGGTTGTTAATTTGAAGATCTTGGGCTCGTAGTCTGGACTTCAGGTTTGAGATATTAATCTGCATCTTTGGGTCTTTCTTGCTGGGGTATGGAAAAACTATGAGTCCCTTCCGTCCAATGACCTTAGGAGTTACTAAGGAGGTTCAGCAACCTAGACTATTATTATTATTATTATTATTATTATAGATATAAATACTAGATTTGTAAAGATTTAGGAAGAAATTGTGGGTCGTTTTAAATGATTCTTGCCCCATCATTGACAAAAATATTCCTCCTGTTAGCATAAACAACCCATGGTTGACCCCGAGGTTTTAAAACATCCACTAAACAAAAATATTAAATACAGTATAAAAACCCGCGAAGGAAAGTTTACTTTCTGAAGAAATATACATACTCTCTCTATCGAAACAAGCTTAATTCATTGATACTCAAAGCAAAAGCTATTTACTAAAAATGTAAATTCGAAGAATACAAGTACGATTCCAAACAATATTGGAACCTCATTAATGAAGCGATTTATAAAAAAAAAATAAAATAAAAAAAAACCTCTATACTCGGAAACCTAATAATTACTAATGATTTCATGACAGATATCCTACAGTATATTATAAAACTTTCAACAAATTTTTTACTGAAGTGAGAACTAAACTAGCATCTTACTTTCCCCACCTCACGGTCCCACCTCGGGCCTCCCCAAACGCACTCTTTCTTTTTTGTTACGATTTAGTAACAACCATAAGACAGTTTAAAAATAAAAAATACGCGCTGGGCACAGTACCAAATAGAATTTATAAAGAATGCACGAATTTAATTGCGTCCCAGCTCGCAAAGCTCATTAATCTCGCCATTCAAACAGTATCTTTCCAAATTGCCTTTTGGAAAAAGGCTGGAAGAGTATGGCCGATTTTAATCAGGTGATAAATCTTCCCCCTCAGACTACAAACCCATATCCGTCCTTTCAACCATCAGTAAACTATAGGAGAAAGTAATATATAATAAAATAGAAAATATATTAAAACACGAACACTGATGCAACAACCGCTATATTAGAAAAAATTTATAGTAATCAGAAAGGTTAAAAAAAAGTGTCAATAATCACCCTATTTGATCTGGTTAAAGCCTTTGACACAGTGCCTTATGGTATACTTTTTAAAAAACTCGAACGTTACGGTTTTAGGGGACTGCCCTCAAGGTGGTTCCGTTTATAGAGTAATAGGATCCACTTTATAACACGAGATTCGCATACTTCGCAGACAAGATTATTTTCTACGGAGTGCCTCAAGGTAGTATTGTTACCAATCCTGTTCCTTCTTTACTTAGATGACTTCCACCGATCATTAACTAATCAGTCCTGTTACCAATAAGCAGATGACACATCACTCAAACAAAGATGTATTACCACTTCAAAAAAATACCAACAATGAACTCCAAAGACTATACAGTATTAATATATCTATAGAAAAATATTGAGATTTTTAAAATTCAGGAAGAATTCATAATTGGTTTAATAATAATAATACTAATAATAATAATAACAATTTGTCCAATTAAAAAAAGTCGGTGCCGAGTACACGCAACCCCATTTTTTCACTAATTAATTTTTTTTCCATCTAATTGTAAATTTTTGATGTTTTTTGAAATTGTCAGCTATGGATTTTATTTCCTCTGCAACCTTCTTTTTCCACAACTGTGCATAATAATAGGTCAGTCAGGAAGGTCGGAAACTGGCACAGGGCTCAGGCCAAACTGATGCGGCCCATTGCGCTAACTCCTGGATTACTATTAACCAGCATCATCGTGATTCGAACCCTCGAACTCAGTATCTTCACTTCGCTTATACAGGGAAACGGTATTATTCACCGAGCGATAGGAGTTGGCCACAATTGTACATAACAATAAGTACTTTAGTTTTATCTTCAATAGCTTATCTATTATTCAACTTTTTAATAATTTATTCTTCCATTTTGAGCCTCACTCTTGACCACCATTACTTCTGTTTTCTTACTAGAAAAATAGATTAAAATTAGGGAAACCAAAAATGAGGCCAACTGTTTATTGGTTCAGTAATTAGATATTGATCTTTCTGTAAAGTTTGTTTTTGTAATGAGAACTTTTTTCCAAATACTTTGACCAATATGTAATTATTAGTTTATTAATTTTCGATACACTATTAAAATGCAATATACGTTTCATAAGAATTGCTGATTACCTATATATATATATACATATATATACCTTTGGTAACCTTTGGTTAGCTTCCGCCCGAATTGTTCATTCTGACGAAGGTCAAGCTTTTCACTCCACCTTAGACCTACAGTTTAACGTGGAATCCGAACCACGCCCCATCAGCAGCCCAGCGTCTTAACAACTAGGCCACCTAGAGTACCCATTTATCTACCAATCACTTTCTTTTTTTATTGTGTGGAAGGATGAACAGCTGGGTTTTGCTGCGCGCCGGCTGCCGTCGGGTCTCGAACCCGGAGCCGATGGATTCGTAGTCAGCGACGCTAACCACTACACCACTAATCCAACTGTACGCCCTTGGATTGGTTAGGTTAGGTCATGATATTTTCGATAGTTAGCCTTATAAAGCTAACTAAAGAAGGCTGGGGGCCCTGATCTTCAGGTGATCCACTCCATGTATACAGGTAATTGATCTTAATTAATTAAAACTATACCTTTATTCTTTTTAAACTAATATTTTAATTATAAATAATTTAAACTTTTTCCATCGTCTAAATTTGCATTCAGATTTTTCTAAACATGAGAACCGGTGTTTTCCCTCAGTCAATTGTCTCTAAAATTAAATATGAAAAAACCTCTTATATTTTGTAGTTTGTAATTCTCTATAATTAATCAAAGAACCTAAAACCTGCCTTTCTAATTAATTATACAATCGCCTCTCAAACAAAAATAAAACATAAAATTGTTAATATTTAAACTACAATAATTGAACCTTTTAAAAACAACGCATAAATTAACGACTATTTCAAAACAAATTTTTGGCTATGTTTTAATTTCTTTCTCGCGTGGATACAAGCTCTCCTTGTTGGCGAAAATGAATTTCCCATTTACGCCATTCAACTTAGAAACAAAATACATTTAGGGGAAACTAATTAATGGCATCATGGTTGGGGGTGGGGGTGGGGGGGGGGGTGAATATCCAAAACTTTCTCCGCCTCAAAACTTTTATTTCAAAGTACAGAGAAATTAAATTTGTGTTTACATAAAGTTGTAAGTTGTCTGAGAGAAAGTTTTTTTTTAAAAGAAAATTTTAAGGATTCAACTGTGAAGATATTATTAATTTAATTAGTGTTACTTACAAATAATATCTTTTAAAAAAAATCATTCGCTTAAAGTAAGTCCCTAAAATTTCATTAACTTAAAGAGAATTTGGAAGTAATCCTCATTTTTTTTCATATTTTTATTTTAAAACACTGTACAAAAAACCATACACCAAACAGCTGAACTTAAAAAAACCCATTGTTTGTATATATATATATATATATATATATACACGGTGGCGTAGCGAGGGTTTGTGGTGCCTGGGGACAAGAGTAGAGAATGGCGCCTCCGGAGTTAGGCGCTAAGGTGGGGAGTCCGGGGGCCCTCCACCCGGGAAATATTTGACTAAGAAGAGTCGATTTCATGCAATGTGAGCCCTATTTTCAACTATTTTAAACACCTTTTTTCAAGGTAGATTAATAAGATTATCGATTATTTTAACCTATTTTTTTTTTTTTTTTACTATATAAATCACTGTTTTCATGACAATTTAAAGCAATAAACTAAAAATTGACAAATCAAATTTTGCACAGATTCAATTTTGCCTTCATCTTTTGGTTTTATTTTTATCAAAAACATGTAGAGGTGTTCACAACATTTGAATTTTTTCTCAATATTTCTAATTATATAATAGGTTTAGGTATACACGGTACACACTAGTCAATGAAATGTAATATATTGTCTTGTTTACCTACAATTACTCTTTCCAATAATGTACTCGTACATCCTCGAACAAAATTGGTTGAAGCTCGTGATAGCCTGATGAGAACAAGTGAGTTCGAAACCGGTCGGTGTCTAGTTTTTCATCGCTATTTGTGCGTTCAAATTATATGTATTTCACTCATTCTGTTTGAAGGCTACCCGCTGATAGCAGAAACGAAATGAATTTTCGGCATCAAAATTATAATAGTGTTATTCAAATATTTGTCATTCACTAACTGTGTGAATACATTACAATCTGTCACAACCACAATAATTTATATAGCACACTTAAGGCAGTGGTTAACTGCTTGGCCGTTGCCTCAATTGGTTAAAGCTTGTGGAAATGCACATCATATTTCTAGATTTTTGTCATGATTTTATTTAATACACTTCTTTTGATACAATTGCTATATTAGCATGTATGTATCAATTTATTTCTATATGTACCAGTTTTTATCAATAAATCAAATTTTAAATTTTATTTTTTTAGCGGAAATAAACACTATTATTATTATTATTATTACTACTACTATTATTGATACCCCTGTCTGTGGTTATGATACATGTCCAAACTTGCCTCCCGGCTGCGGATGTAAAAAAAGCAAATGTCATGCTAAAAAAAATTGCTCGCTCGGCCGATTTGGCGCCCCCCAAAAACCGGCGCCCAAGGCACGAGCCCCCCTTGCCCCCACTCGCTACGCCACTGTGTGTGTATATATATATGATACACACAGACCGTGCATGGAACAAGGAACTCTTCTGGAAAAATTAAATCCACTATAGTCCGAATAAGTAATGGTAAATGACAAACACTATAGTTTTTTCTTTTTCATGATGTTAGCCCAACGTGGGCAACGGGTTACTCACAAAAATATAGCTTCCCTCACCAGCTATCTGCAAAGTAGATAGGATCCAGTTTTGGGACAGGATCTAGGGTTTAAAACAGCTTAGCCACACTATATTTAGAACCTCAGTATAAACAAAAAATTCCTTGTTCCATGCACGGTCTGTGTGTATCATTAAAAAACCTCAGGGAACCATTCTGAGTTCAATTCCATCATGAAACGGACATGTTATGCACCTTGAAGACGCTCAGTTTTGTCAATTGAGGTTCAAGTTTTGTTTTTTGGCTGAAAATACAATAGTAACCCCTTTTTCTTTGATGTTTTCAATCCGACGTGAATGCAACGGGTCTTTTGCTTATATTGAAGTTCTGAATATAAGGGGTTCCAAAAAACCTTAGCCCCCCATTTGCAGCTTACATGTTTACTTATATCGAAATAGTTTTTAGTGATTATAAAAATATATACATTTTTTATTTATTGCAGGTATTAAAATTACTCTAGCTGATAAAATGATAATATAATGGCTTCTCAATTAATTGGTGATTCGGAGAGGCAACGTGTGATAGATCGCAAACGAGCAATAACATTTCGGGAAGCTCGTGATGCTGGAGCCACCTTTATAACACGTTCATGGGTTGCCAAAAAGTTGCGAAGAAGTGAGGACTTCGTCAAAAGAAATTGGAATAAAACTTTGGATGAATGTGAAATGGATACAACCAAATCTGGGCGCCCAAATTTGTCACTCTCTCAGGAAACAAAGGACATCATTGAAAGCGGTACGCGTAAGCGGAAAAACAGCTGTGCTAAACTTTCTAGAGAGATTGAAGTGTTGAGAGGAAAGATCGTTAGTGGTGAGATCATTCGACTGTACCGTCATCGGCAAGGTTTAAAGCATTGGCATGAACTTCCAAAGCCAAGAAAAACTCAGCTTAACATCGATGACAGAATGTGGTTTGCCCATTATCTTGAAGATTGGGATGTGGATGAATTTTTTGTTTACGTAACACGTCGGGCTAACTACCAAAATGATCGAGTGTGGGCCACAACACCAGATGAAATCGATGACAATGAACATTATCGCAAATTATTAAAAAGTCCAGACTGTGTTCGTGTGTTTGTTTTGTTCACTGCAAAGAAGCTCATGTGGGTGCTGAAGCCAAATGGTCAGAGTTGGGATAGACAGTATTTTCGTGATATTATTCTATCCCAGCATGTCATTCCTTTTCTAAGAAACCCAAACAATGTTATGGATGTCGATCAGGTCACACTTCTGCATGATAAGGCCCCCTGCTTTAAGGCATTAGCCACTCAACAGTTGTTGCGGAACCATGAGATCGATTTCTTTGGAAATGAAGAATGGCCAGGAAGTTCTGCTGACCTGAACGTCTGTGAACACATTGGATCAGTTATAAAGGACAAGGTTGAATGTCTCTTGTTTCAAGAATCTGCAGCAAATCGATTTTCGAAGGATACAATGACCCAACACATTGAAACTGTTTTAGCAAATTTGCGTAACGATCAAGATCTATTCACGTCACTTTTGGCAAGCTACCCAAAGCAAATTCAGGCTGTCTTGGAAGCCAATGGCGAGAACACCATGTTTTAATTGTTTCTCATTAAATGCAGGATTAAATTCTCTTTTGTAAGGTATGTTTAGTTTTACTGTACCTCTAATGGTTTAGGCCCACGCTTCTCAAACTAGGGGTCGCGTAAATATTATTGGGGGTCGCAGAAACATTTTAAAATATTTTTTTCATAAATATACAGTGTTAGTACCTATTGCTTTTACGACATTGAGTGAAGGGTCGCGAAAAAATTTGTCCGATCCAAAGGGGTCGCAAGTGAAAAAAGTTTGAGAAGCCCTGGTTTAGGCCATGGGCGGGGAGGTTAAGGTTTATTGGAGCCCCGTAGTAGGCTAGGCGTAGCTGTAAACCCTAGGTCCTGTCCCAAAGCTGGATCCTATCTGCTTTGCAGATAGCTGGTGAGGGAAGCTATATTTTTGGGGCCTTTTTGCGAGTAACCCGTTGCCCACGTTAGGCTGACATCATGAAAAAGAAAAAACTATAGTGTTTGTCATTTACCATTACTTATTCAGACTATAGTGGATTTAATTTTCCCAGAAGAGTTCCTTGTTCCATGCTCGGTCTGTGTGTATCATAAAAAACCTCAGGGGACAGGGTGTTTCAAAAGTCCCTCATTATTTTTAAAATTTTATTAAAATAGCAATTACAAGAAACCAAATGACAATTTGGTTGCTGAGTCTACGATTCATGAGAATTTTGGTGGCATCAAACTTGGCTTCATAAGTCTACTGGAAAGTCACTGGTAACCTCAACGGGCACCGTCTTTTTCGAAACAAGCGAGCCACCGTTTTACGCATTCTTGGCCGACATTGGACAACATTTCGGGAGTAACAGAAGCACACGCATTCCTGATCCGTTCTTCTAGTGTGGGGAGGACTCGCGGCTTGGTGGCGTACACTTTGCTCTTAATGTAGCCCCACAAAAAGAAGTCGCATGGGGTAAGATCAGGCGAGCGAGCAGCCCATTCGATGGGACCACGGCGACCAATCCACCGATCCGGGAACTGCTTATTCAGAAATGAGCGAACCTCACGCGAGTAATGAGCAGGGGCAACCGTCTTGCTGGAAAATGACTTCTTGCATGTCAGCTACAGCTGACAGTTGGGGGATGCAGAACTCCTGAAGCATACGAAGGTAATTGTCTCCGTTGACGTTCACGGAATTTCCATCTTGATCCCGGAAGAAGAACGGACCAATCAGCCCAGCTGAGGAGATGGCACACAGACGACCAATTTCGGCGTGTCCCTTTCATGTTCACGGATCTCCGCAGGATTGTGAGTTCCCTAGATGCGGGTGTTGTGCCGATTGACGCGACCAGAAAGGTGGAAGAGAGCTTCGTCGCTGAACCACATGTGCTTCAGGATCGATGGTTCTTTCGTAGTGATGCAGCAGTGTCTCACACATCTCCACCGGCAATCGTAGTCTTGAGGTTCCAGCTTCTGAACCCTGGATCTTGTACGGATACAGCTTGAGACCACGCCGCAAATCCGTTGGATAGATGTCGCGCTGATGTTCAGTTCCGCAGCAGCTCGCCGAATGGACTTTCCTTGACCCTGAGTAAACGCCTCACGGACAGTTTCGACATTCTCCTCACTCCGCCCACTTCGAGGTCTTCCTGATCGTGGTTTGTCCTTTACGGATCCGGTCTCCATAAACTTCCGGTGGGTGGCGACGATGGTGTTCCTATCCGGTGCATAATGCTGTCCGTAGACTGCCCGGAATCGTCGCTGCACTTTTTTCGACCACAGATTGAAAAACCTCCTGCCATGCAGCGATTTTACACCTCTGCTCTAGAGTCAGCATGGTAGCAGAAGAAAACGGAGCAAAACTTCAAATGTAGACTCAAAAAATTCTCAACTACTGAGTAAGAGTTTACCACAAGATGAACGTCCGTTGGTCGATTAGCTGCAAAGAAAATTGAAAATCAAATAGTGAGGGACTTTTGAAACACCCGGTATATACTGTATATTTAGGGTGACAATAAAAATCGAAAGTTGGAGTTTTTTATTGGCCATTTGTTCAATGCTGCTACTCCATGAGGAAACAATGTACTGTAAATATTAGGTCATTCAGATAATATTTAAGGGTGTCTCAAGTGAGGTAAATAATTCTCCTTATAACAAAAATTAATTATTCATTACCTAGTAAAAATAAATTAATATTTTTTTAATTAATGTAAATAAACGTTAGTTTTAGTTCATAAGGTTTAAGTGCAGGCGTACTCTAATCGTAATAAGTAAAAATATATTTACTAAATATATTCCAGGGTGTCTTTCATTCAATTGTAGACCACCCATTAATTCTGCTTTTTCCTCAAGCCATACCCCTTTTTCAATGTACCAGGCTGAGACTTCCTATGATCCTCAACAACCTGCAAGAGATGTTGGCGCTGTTCTTCATTCTTCGTAATCTTTGTATTGAAGGCCTGGATCAAGGCAATTCCCCTCTCTGCCATGTCATTGACGACTTTTAGTCCTTCAACTATAGTCAAACCAGTCTTGAAATCTTCGTCGTCCGGCCAGGTCTCTGGTTCCTTGGACAAGAAACCATCATTAATTTTTAGAAGTTCAAAGAGAAGCTTTGATCCTTTCGAGGCAAAGTCCGAGAGCTGCTTTGTTGAAATGGAAGAAACAGCAGGTATTGGGGCTCGCTTTGGAGGATCTTCAGCAGCTTCTTTTTCGAGGATTGATCGAGCGATATTCTTTTTCGTCGTTGCATTGATACCTTTATCAAAGAGTGCGAGACCAATCAAGTACTCGCTGAGGTACCATAAGTGACGACCGAGGACACTAAGGCAGGATGCTGAGATCTTTTCATCGTGGTACTTTGCTAGGTCTTGAAGAAGCTTCAAATCGTTCGCGGGAGCAGATGAAGGACTGCTGGCCGTGAACCACGCGCTGACATATAACTCCAGGGCAAAAATACAAATCGTTTTAAGCCAGACATTTCACGAGTTGTAAGTCTGAACTGATGGGAAAGCAGCAGGATTTTTAATGAATAAATTACTTTTGCCATCCAACGTGCTCGGTGAAGTGCTCCAGGTCGCCGAACCCTAAAGTTAGGTAAATTACCTCCAAGGATTGTAATCGACAACTCCAAGAATTCACGGTAATCATCCCTCGGCTGATGTTTTGTCAGATATAGATTCCAGCAAGCGATCAGTTCTTCTCGATTTCATTCAGACTCGATGGAAGGTCTGACAGGGTCTTGTACTTATCTTGGCAAATTGTATTCCACGTCTCTTTGAAGCGGGAGAATAGGAGGATATCTGGACCAGATGATGGTCCCATGCATTCCATGTACGCCTTCTCAACGACAAGTTCTAGGTGTGATGGCGACATGCAAGGTATAAGAGTCGGCGGCCGACTTTCTGCTCCAAAATTACGCATGCCCCAGACAAGTAACCAGTATTTGAAGCTGTAGTGTCGAAGCTCATAGCTGATACCTTTTCTGACACATTCCATCCTTTGAGCGCAGCATGTACCACCGAGGCGATGACCTCACCCGTCCTGATGTCAGCTTAGGTACACCCAAGAGCTTCTCGGTATCAACTCCGGTTACGAAAATGGCTAGTCGGTCACACCGACCACCTTCATCGTGGTAGAATTTTTCCGTCCCAGTGAACAGTGAGCACTTCGTTGGTGTGAACCTTTGTTTAATCTTTTCTGCCGTCGCCGAACGGAGCCTTTCTCGTGATTTTCTAATGGTTTCATAGTTGAGCGCGAGTTTTTGTGAGTTATGGCCGAGGCTTCTAGCCGTAGCGTCGATAATCCGGTGTGCTGAACGATGACTGATTCCTGTGCGATCCAATGTACTTGCCAATTCGGGAGTGATGACATGGATAGTGCCACGAGCATAACACTTGCGTTTTTCAGGAGAGGCGGGCGGTGAGTCTTCAGATGATGGCGCAGAACTTGGTGCTTCAGACGTAGAAGAAGATTCCAGCTCAATATTTTCAAAAGTAATATTTTGAGGTTGGTGCTGAGCTAGGCGTCTTTCAGTTTGTTCCCGACGCATGACAGAATGAGCCATTTTCTTGTCAACTCCTCCATTACTCCCCTCCCTTTTCCTCGCTGAGCAATAAGGAAGGCTCGATCTTCTTCGATGGTCAAAAGTTCCATCGCTTTAGGGTGGGCGACATCGAAAAGATTTTCCAAATTATCACGGAACTCATCTTCTTTTTTCCGCTGGGTTTCCGTAGCGCGAGCACGATTTTTCTGGAGAAGCTTCCAAGTAAGAAAAAGATCTACCACTTTTCGACCAATGCTCTTCTCTGTGATGGTAGGTACCGGGATTTCTCCCATAACCAATGACTGATGATGCCACCTCCTTCGCTGAGTCGTTCACTGTCTTCTTGTGCTCTATGTGAAAGTGAAAAAACAGGCGTAAAACGTCTCCAATTGAAGGAAGCCGTGCGCCCTTGATCTCGGTATGGGATGGCCAATGAGCCAAATTTGACTCGCTGTGCGGGTAGTCGCCATTGGGCCTAAGAAAAGAAAAGAAACGTATATTAAATTAAAATAAGAATCAAAGCATTAATTTTTTCGTATTATGATTCCATTTTTAAAGATCTCATTTATATTGTAATATATACAGGGCGTCCCAAAAAAATGTATACACACTTTAAATAATTATAAAGGCAGTGTTTATTAAAATACATTTCATTTTCAAAATGTAATAGAATCTACAGACATTATTTAATTGTTTTGTCAACGCCTGTTTTCAAACTGACGTCCGTTCTGGTCCAGGCACTGCTGATAACGCGAAGCAATGGAATCGCAAACATCACGAAACATTTCGTTTGTATTTGTGTGCATTCTGTTCAATGGCTGCTCTCAATTCAGCGACTGTTGCAGGTTTTATAGCGTAGACTTTGTCTTTTAAGTATCCCATAAAAAAAGTCTAGTGGTGTGAGGTCTGGTGAACGCGGAGGGTATTCTACGAAACCCCTTCGTCCAATCCACATCCACATCGTGCCAAGTACCACTCGCAATACTCCACTCTTCGGTCCGGATCATCTTCATTAATAGCATGGACTAATCTTGGAATGTAACTTTTCCATTGACAGCGCTTCAAAATGCGTTGGACAGACGATTCTGAGATTCCTACCTCACGACTCGCTTGCCGCACAGATTTTCTTGGACTTTGGTGATACGTTTCCAGTACTCTTTCTTGCTTTGTGGGGCTTGTCGATGTCCGTGGTCTTCCGGAACGCTTCTTGTGGACATTCTGAACAGTTCCATCGGCTTCAAACTTATCTCTAATTCGAGTGATGGTAAGTCGCGTTGGTGGATCTGTTTGAAACTCCTCCTAAACTGTCTTTGCACTTCAACTGCGTTTTCACACTTCCAGTAGCATTTTAGAATGAATTTCCTTTGTTCAAAGCTTAGTCTGACTGCCATTATTAATTCTAATGGTTTAACTTGGAAAGAAAGAAAATCAATTGAGCTATCAGCTGTTAAAGTGTGTATACATTTTTTTGGGACGCCCTGTATATATATATATATATATATATATATATATATATATACAGGGCCGTTGAGAGCCATTAACGGGCCCCAGGGCTAGCAAACATTACGGGCCCCCACACCAAGTGTCAAGGCATTATATATGCAATAAATCTATTAATATATATATATATATATGTATAACTTTAATAATATAATATTTAACTTTATAAAATTAAGTAATTCAATAGTTCAAGTGTTTCAAACCTCTTCGTGCAACACCCAAAACACAAATGAGAGATTTGGTTAAATATTTCTCAAGTTTATTGACCTTGGCTACTTTCGATCATACCACAAAGCGTGAGAACGGAAGCTACATTTGAAAAAATGTGTCATATTAATGAATTTTAATGTTGACTTTTAGGATACTCAGATATTACATGTAAGAAATTACATGTATTAATGATTATTATGATCCTTATTTATTTTTTTACGATTTTTTTATTCTCCTGCGGGCCCCCAGACACCCGGGCCCCGGGGCACTGCCCCCCCCCCCTGACCCCCCTTCTCGACGGCCCTGTATATATATTTATATACTCGTATATATTATCATAGGAAATCAAATTCAGTTCCAAATTTATATAATTTAAACATCAAACTATGCCAACAATTAATGAAACTTTTCTAGAACAATTTCCAATAATAACATAATCAATGCATCAAAATAAAAAAATATTACATTAGATATCTTAAAAGAATCGGGAGAGAACTTCTAAGCGTTGTTTTCAGTCAGGCAGTCGTATGCAAAATGAACTTGAAGCACCAAAAGCTGATCATCCAAAGATTGATACACATCATATTATTTAACGATTTATTTATGAAAATTTTAATTTAATGAAATAAATTAATCGATTTGCATAATCTATAGTATGAAATAAAGGAAACAATTCTATTAAATTATATAATACACTTGCATTCTCGAAACATTTTTGTTTTTGAAGCGTTGTCGAAACTCGTTCATTCTTGAAATTTCTTCCGCGCGACAGTTTCATTCATGTGACTCGAGGCACCCCTAAATGCTTTCCGAATTCCATGAGATTTCGTCTACGGTGTTTCCTCATAGGGTGGCAGCATTGGACAAATGGCCGGCAAATGTTTTTGAATTTCAAATTTTATCCCTATAAGAAGTTGTCACCCTAATATATATATAATATATATATATATTATATATATACACATATAAGCAAACAACCACAGGGAAAAGGAAAAAGAACACGAAATCCGAGCGCTTTCGTGATATATTAAGATCTTCAGGGAAAAAAAGTAATAGGCAGATTTTACAAAGTAAATGAGTTAAATACACAAGCGAAAAATTCCCAATCGGCAACTCAATTTAAAAACCATAAAACACAAAGATTTTTTCAATAGATAACTTAATCTGAAGGAAGCTAAATTATTGAATATAAAAGAACTATATAGATGAAATTAGACAATTAACATGTACAGAGAACAAAAATTATTATAACAGTTATTAGAAATAGTATTTAATTAAAGCAGGCAATTAAGTGGCAAGAATTTAATGAAAACAAAAGGAATGGTGCCAACATCTTACAGAATATTCCAAACTTCTACAAGCAATCTGAAAAACTCTCCCAATAGCCAACCTGATCAAAAATCTAATAAATCACCAAGCACACAAAGATTATATACGAAAGAAATATTACAATGCACACATAAGAATGTTAACAGTTCTTAAAATAATATTTAACCAAAGCAAACCGTTAAGGGGAAAGAATGCGGTCAAGAAACTAATAGGCCCTACGCCAATTTCTAATTATGTACGGGTCTAATTTATACAGCCCAGGGCTTATATTAAGGACCAAATCCACATTATTCTTGATCACACTAGATTCAATTATATTTCTGCTAACAATAGATTTACTAAACCTTAATTTGGAGGCATTTTTCCAGTCAATGGGGTGACTAGTATCTCTTACGTGAATGAAAATGGCGTTAGATTCTTGGCCAATTCTTATACTGTATTGATGTTGCTTAATACATAACTCATTGATTAAAAACTCCCCTTTAAGTGAACAGGGTTGTGTATATAAAATTCCATGTACAAATGTAATAAATTTTACATAGGCCAAAACTTAAGTTCCTCTTAATATGTTGTCCTCGATTAAAATGAAAACTAACACGTGTGTAATTACACTAAGTTAATGAAGATAAACTGAAACGGAATTTAATTGACATTTCCTCCAGTAGACGGCGCCACCCAATTCGATTAAATTATTTTCAGCAAGGAATGTTTGATGAAAAATATTTTCATCAACTGAGGGCACTTGCTCGATTGAAATATTTGAAATATTTTGATGAAAATTCCAATCTCAGTGTAACGTAACCAGACCTAAACTAACCTAGTTTAACCTATAATATAGCTAACCTGACACCCAATTTAAACTAATTTAACATTAATTTAAATGACATGCATGAGGTGGAGATTTTCGTCATTATGCAAGTTCAGAAATTTTGGTGTCGACATTGCGCAGATCGACATTGTCCCGCTACCCCATTTACCAGAATCCGAAACATCTAAGGGTCGGTATCCCATATGAACGCGGAGGACATTCCCCCATCCAACTAATAAACAGACCCATCGTCGCTTAATCTCATTGCTTTAATAGAAAATGATGTTGGAACGTATCCAAGACGTAACGCAAGTAACGAAGGAGGGTCTCCGTGTGTTAACTTCGGATATGTCTACTTTTTTGTTAGTTAATTAACGCAAACCGCGATTTCTAAAAGAGAATGATTTGATGACGAAATCAAACTTACAATAAATTATAATAAATAGAATATAAAATACGATATTAAACCTCTTTTTTCTAAAAATATACAAATGGTCATACTATTATAAAGTTCACTTTTGAAATACGATTTTGCATCAAAAGGAAGACGTTAACATTTTTAGTAGTTTTAATTAAGTTAAATATTAAGTATCATAAATGCTAAAAAAAAATCTCGTTATATAAACAAAATAATAATATTATGGTCCTTCTGAACAGTGGCGCAGCCAGGAATTATTAGCATTTTGCCGCCCCAAGGGTAGGGATTAAAGTGGCTTATAGTTGTGCCATTTGATATTATCGTTAGCTTGCTATTAGAACTACGCTTCTATTTTATTTTAAAACTTATTTTTGAATCCATTAATTTGTTAATGCTTATAACTTATTTAGTCTCTATTCTTGTTTTCTCTGCCACATTTACGTTGAAATACGACAAAATTTGCCACCTTAGGCAGGTGCCTACTCTACCTATACGTAAATCCGCCTACCCTTAGCTAAGTCAACTGTACTATTGTAGTTGCGTTATCTGTATGAATTTCTGTGCCATCTCAAAATTTCTTATTTCATGAACAAATTTTTCTTCCAAAGAAGATGCGGACTTTGCTATTTACATTTGAAAGCGAATTCCAAATTCGAAATTCCAGGTATAAAGTTTCAAATTTGTTTGGCAAGGATGGAAGAAGTTTTACTTTGTTATTTAATCCTTTTATTCCTATAGGGTATAGAGTATAGACTATAGAGGAATACCTCGAAATTGGTCGTTAATTCGTTTCGGAATAACACGACGAAATATGAAACGACGAAATTCGAGGTAGATTACAACATGTTTCAATGAGAAAACATTTTACTGTATTATGTTATTAAACAGATTAATTAATCAAATTCTACTCGTTTTTCGACAAAATATACAATATATTGCGTTGGTAAACAGTTGAATTTCCTCAATTTCGGTCGTTTTTTTTTCACATTTAAAAAAAAAACGACGAATCTGCGAATAAGGACGACGGATTGCGAAACTATAGGACAGGTAGTAAAAGAGTGACGACGAAATTCGAAACGACGAATTTGGAGGTATTCCTGTATTTCTTAACCTGAAACCACCTCTTTTATCAAAATTTCGTTCCTCTTTTTGTAAATTTAAATAACTTGAGCTAAATAGATAGGAAAACCTTTTACAATCCCCTTTTTTAGCATTTGTAATGAATGATTTCCATCTGTTGATGACGCATAAAATACATTACCTTTTTTTGAAACATCGCCAGAATTTGCATCCCATCAAGGGGGCCGCAGGATTTGTTTGAAATGCTGTAACGTTTTAGGCCCTAGATCTTTTGCACACGTTTACTAACAGAAGCACCGAACGTCCAACAAATTTCCACGCAAATTTGTAGGTCAGAGAATTAATTAAAATGCCACTCTTCAACCTGTATTATCCAGTCCTCAAGTAAAGCATCATTTAAAAGCTTGTTTTCACCCTTTTTATGCTCATGGCAGGGCTTTTTAGGATGTAAACATTTGAAAGAAGATACTTTGAGTATGTAAAAAAGAAAATAAAACTCTTTTCATAATTATCGTACCAAATTTCATGAACGTTAAATGAATTCAGTGATTTTTAATTATTTTTTAAAGGGTGACATAATTAAAAAACACTATAGATATTTATTTATGAACATCACTATAAATTAAATTTGAAACGTGATAAATTTTAATAATGCATACGTATTTCACAAACCGTAACCGTAACCGTAATAAATACAAAAACTATGATTTGTGATATTCACATTTCACTTAACAACTTTCAGTTGTGTTTGATTAAATAAGCAGTTACTCAAGAAGCAAAAATCGCAATTAAAAATCACGAGTGAAGTGTGGAAAACGCTTCTCTGAACTGATTATTGAAATTCTGGTTTGGGTTTCTGGAAGGTTGAAGCAAACATTTTGCATTGCGTGACACATGAGACGTAAGAAACTATTTATTTTTAGCTTTCGCTTTTTTGAGAAAAAATTCCCCCAAAACTCGAAATAATAATAATCTTTGTTATTGTTAACCTCCCTCGCAATGGCAAAAGTCATGTGACGGAGGGAACCTACAGCTTTACGCTGAACCCGAACCATTTACCAGTCACTACATGATCTGAATGTAGAGAACGGTCATCCATCCAACTATTGAACATATCCAATGTCGTTTCATGTTACTTATTTAAGCCTATATGTGAACATATAAACATAAAAATTTGCCTTCTCCTCTAGAACTCAAATGAACCTAGAAGACGGCTCAAAAAAAAAATCCCCTCCGATGATTGGTTGTTTGAATATGTGTCATGTATATGTGATGGAACCAATCACAGACTGAGAACAGTATAAAACTCAGAACTGAATCAAACATTCACCTCGAGTAGAAAACAATTTCCATGTTCAGTTTCAGAAATGAATATTTACATAATTTCAAATTACTATTTATTCTCGATTCTATATTTTCTAAATTCATTAGAAAATTTATTCACAGACAGAACGCCAAGCTCATTATATTATATGGAAACTCAAGCAATGCAATATTCAGCTTTGATGGAATTAGCTGAAGGAAGCAAATTACTGCTAAAATAGGCTAAATCAGTCTTTTCGCATTACTTTGATGCGGACTGGAATGAGATATTAATATATTTTGAAGGTTATGTTCATATGATGGCCTTGATCTCGTGACATCAATTTTTGCTTTGATTCACAGCTAGGCTACAAAGTGGAATTTGCAAAACTGTTCGTAATTTTCCTTTTTTTTAAATTTTAATTTTTTTTAAGCCTTTTAAAGCATACACTCTCGGAATTTATTATATAATTCCTTTAATAAATTGGCACAACTGTTCTAGTTTTGGTTCAAGTCGAATTAATTGACGAACGTTAAAAAAAATTGTAAAGAACCATAAAGAAAATTTGGAGCTTTTAAAAATTAATTTCTTACTAATGTTTCAGAAAAAGAAATATTTTCCATTTTAATTTAATTACAAACACAATTTACAGTTCTGTTAACCCTGGACAGTATAGGTCCAATTTTATTACCATTCAAAACAAGTAGTGCTGGAGTACCTGCTACCCCACCTATACTATTATGAACAAAAGAAAGTGAAGCACGAAGTCTTAGAGCCAACATATAACATTTTCAGTTTGTTCTTACAAATGAAAATTCGGTTTCTTCTGGTTTTTAAACGAAAAAAAAACCCCATTTAACAATGAAATATGACCTCACTTTCCAACGTCAATTTACTGTGACCACAAATCTGGCTTTTGGCTTTTGGCTTCAATTTCTTTCGAAAAGGGCCTAATTCTTCTGTGACATATCAGTAACTAATGTAGAAATTTATAGAGGTAAGTCTAATAGGTTAGAATTTATGGGGATGTAGAGAGGGTTGACAAAAGTAAATAGACACCATGATGTCCTCAGGAACAAATGGCAAAACTCATCAATGGAATAGCAGAACGTGTGTGTCAGTTTTATATTACATAATTCAAAAGGGAAAAGCAACACAATTCTAAATATATTCATTAAATAGATCTGGTATTATTTTGATTCTGTTCAAAATTTCTCAAAATCATCACAATGAAGAATAATAAAAGAAATATAAACTCTTTGTTTGATACCGATTTCAAATAAGTTGATATTCGATAAAGGGAGTGAAAAGATTATAAAGTGTCGAATAACTCCTAAACTACTTCGAGTAATTATTAAATATTTTACCTTACATTCCTTCATATTAATCTCAACATTTGTGCAAAAAAAACAAGACAATCCATAGTGTTTGTTATTTAAAAAAAAATGAGCGATTTCATGAGTAACCATGACTCTTTTTGCCTCGTCAGAGTAACCATGACTCTCTTTACCTCGTCTTTACCTCGTCATGAGTAACCATGACTCCTTTTACCTCGTCGTGAGTAACCATGACTCTCACAACCTCGTCAACTCTCTATACCTCGGCATGAGCAACCATGACTCTCTTTACCTTGTATTTACCTCGTCATGAGTAACCATGACTCTCCGAACCTCGTCAGTAAATAGTTAGAGTAACGATGACTCTTTTTACCTCGTCATGAGTAACCATGACTCTCTTTGCCTCGTCAGTAAATACTTAGAGTAACGATGACTCTCTTTACCTCGTCATGAGTAACCATGACTATCTTTGCCTCGTCAGTAAATAGTTAGAGTAACCATGACTCTCTTTACCTCGTCATGAATACCATGACTCTCTTAACCTCTTCAGTGAATAGTTAGAGTAACCATGACTCTCTTTACCTCGTCACGAGTAACCATGACTATCTTTGCCTCGTCATGAGTAACCATGACTCTCTTTGCCTCGTCAGTAAATATTTAGAATAACCATGACTCTCCTTGCCTCGTCGGTAAATAGTTAGAATAACCATGACTCTCTTTGCCTAGTCAGTAAATAGTTAGAATAACCATGACTCTCTTTACCTTGTATTTACCTCGGCATGAGCAACCGTGACTCTCTTTGCCTCGTCAGTAAATAGTTAGAGTAACCGTGACTCTCTTTACCTCGTCACGAGTAACCATGACTCTCCTAGCCTCGTCAGTACATAGTTATAGTAACCATGACTCTGTTTATCTTGTATTTACTTCGTCCTGAGTAACCATGACTCTCTTTGCCTCGTCAGTAAATAGTTATAGTAACCATGACTCTCTTTACCTCGTCAGGAGTAACCATGACTCTCTTTACCTCGTCAGTAGTTTGAGTAACCATGACTCTTTACCTCGTCATGAGTAACCATGACTCTCCTAGCCTCGTCTTTGCTATGACTCTTAGTGACTAGGAATGAAGATCTCTTGGGAGAAGCTTGTGGCAATAGCAGACTTAAATTCCAGAGTCCACCTTGGCAGGTCAAGCTGGAACCACCAAGAGATAGAGGCACCCAACAAACATCCCAACCTGAAATGGCCAATGTGGCACATCTAACACCAGCTTTTCCTACAGCTCAAGCAGCAACCCCAATGAATCAGTGTTCTTATCCACCTCCTTCATGGACTTGGCTACCTAACTATACTGAACAAAAACCACACCAGTCAACACACACACACACCACATCTGAGTTCACCACCAGTTGCATTAAGGCAAGAACTGCCCATGGTTGCCATGCGTGCTCCTCAGTCTACTGCAACAAACAGCTGAAGAAAGCTGAAAGGACCAATGGAAGAAAAGTGAGAACTGCAACAGACTTCCCTAGGGGTCAATCTCACCCACCAGCCAGTGATGGGCACCGTTACATTAAATTGGGCGGTGTTACCATTACTCGTTACACGTCAAAAATGTACTCCGCGTTATCGTTACATCGTTACTTTTAAAAATCCTTAAAGCGTTACCATTACTTGATACATGTAACGATGTTACAAGTAACTAGTTACATTTGATATTTGTTTATGTGCCTTCACACGTATTTTAAAACTACAGATAAACTTACAAATGGCAGCCATACCACATAAATTCTCTAGAGGTAGGCTTGGTCACGACTCAATTCAATAAGGTCAACATCCGGGAGAGTGTGGCCATCAGCAATACATTGAATTCCTCTAGAGGAAAGTGGCAAACTTTCACATGTGGCCAAAGCTTTGCCAATTGGTCCTTTCCATTGAGTTGCAGATTCTGTTGGGCCGATGAGTTCCTTGCACAAGTGGCGCAGTGGGAATTCATTTAAATGCAGACTACAGATGAACCAGTGCAAAGGGCGACCCAAGCGGCACACTAGCAGGTGTATTGCTCCACTTCAGTGCCCTGTGTTTGTGGCTGTGCTGTCGGCATCTACTTCAATTATCTTGTCTGCAATACCCATTTCTTCAATCGCATTTTGAAGTCCATCCGCAATGACAGTGCCAGTTCCTCGTTAAAGCTTGTGGCAATGCATATCATATTTCTATATTTTTGTCATGATTTTATTTAATACACTTCTTTTGATACGTTTGCTATATTAGCATGTATGTATCAATTCATTTCTATATGTACCAGTTTTTATCAATAAATCAAATTTAAATTTTTTTTTTTTTTAGCAGAAATAAACACTATTATTATTATTATTATTATTATTATTATTATTATTATTATTACTACTACTACTATTATTAATACCCCTGTCTGTGGTTATAAAAGGTTGGAGGCCCTGATATATATAATAATGGCCCAGCCTTTAGGTCTGGCTTGGTGGAGGAGCGAGTTGCTTACTGCTCAGTTTTGACGTCCCCATATAAAAAGGAAGAAACTAATAAACTAGAAGAAACGCAGAGACATTTCACAGCTAAGATTGATGGCTGCAAAGAGTTCATTCCCATCATGAAACGGACATGTTATGTGCCTTGAAAAGTGGACGCTCAATTCTGCTTATATTGTACATCAGCCTTCTCGGAAGTCGGTCCTCCCCCATCCTCTCCACATTGCCATACCATCTCCTCTGCGCATCCACCACCATGTCCACTATGGTGAATTTAACGCCGAAGTTGACTGCATCATAGGGTTTCAATGGCGAAATAGAGCAGCCGGCTCTCCACTCCTCTGCTACCCGTATATATATATATATATATATATATATATATATATATATATATATATATATATATATATATACTGTGTATATTTTGCGTTTTCATTCTGGGTCGGTTTTTGAGGTGTAGTCTTCTTTAACTTTTGTTCCGTTTTAGTTTACAAATAAACTACAGGGTGATTCACTCGGTGGTAGCACCAGAGCATCTCTAGTACGATACTCTCGGGCTACCAGCGAGTGAATCACCCTGTATTTCCGTGTTCAGTCTTCAGATATACAGTATATATATAAATCATTACTTCTACTAAGGGTAAAATAGATTAATTAAGTTCAAATGAAATACCAAAACGTAAATTAGAAACGTAGGAGCTTTGAATGACGAGATTCACTGAAGGAAAAACCGAATGAACTCTGATCATGATGATAAAATAAACAGAATACGAATATGTTAAAATACAGTTCTGTTTAGGGAAGGTTTGCGATTGCAAATACTTGCAGTTTTTGGTCCAGTTTGTGTAGAGCAAGCTGGAGGTAGTACGCGTGTAATTGTGATTGATACAGGTAAATCTGTGCCGGCTTGGGGAGGAAAAATAAATTTACGGTGCATCTTGCTCCTGAAGAATTATAATGCACCTAGTGATAATAACTGGGGGTGTCTGCAATACAAAGTGACGAACATTGCGCGAAAACGAATACGAATTTGGCTATTCGTTGGACTGAGGTAACACGGAGCATTATTGCTTCCATTAGTACGGATTTGTTACCTTGGAGTACTGGTACCGTGTAGAGAATCGCAGTAGTTTCTCTTATACTACCCTCCGATTTCTTCTTTTAGGGGATCGGAGGATTTTGTGAAGCTTACTAAATTTTCTAAGGGTTCCCCGATTCTTCTTGTAGCGTATCGGGAAATTATTTTTCTCTATTTTAAGACTAAGTTCTCTGAAGAAAACAAGGCTCGAGGGAGAACATAAAGATATTCTCTTACTGTAGTTTACTGCTAAAATATTACAGGTAACGCTCAGCCTCGAAATCAGACCAGACAAATCAGAATCAGAATGATAATTTGAAAAATTGTTTGACTTTATATACTGAATTTTTGGTTGCATCATTATTATTTAATTTTGACCTGTTTTGTTTTGCATGTGAGCCAAAATTAAATGCTTAAAATTTAAGATTAGGTGTTACGCAAGACGACTTCATCTTTTATAACGAAGAGAGAATGTATGAAGAAAATGAAAATTGCAGAATTTAACAAGATTACATTATTAAGCTAAATCTAAAAAAATTATTAAGTAATTTAAAAAGAAATAATTCATCACTTATTCAACAAAAATAAAATAGAAAGAAAATAAAAAATTTATCTGAATTTTCGTCAGCGTTATGCGAGTTTGGACTCTATATGCAAAAATGAATATAAAAATATAAAAATATATGAATATAAGAATTATTCATTGTTCATATTCACACACACACACACACACACACATATATATATACATATATATATATATATCAGAACAATAGTATCCTTTTTGAAACTGAGAAAGACAGGATATGAGTGAAAGAACTTAATAAACAAAATGAGCTTAATATAACATGTTTCTCTCTCTCTCTCTCTCTCTCTCTCTCTCTCTTAAGATGTTTTAATTCATCCCTTCCACTCATTACTTATGGCAGATAACCAATTTCTTTTCATTTTTTTCATATTCAATAAATGTTGGTTATGGAATTGTTCTCATCAATTCCTTCAGATATTGTGTCTGTTTAAGGAAAAATATGAGGGTAGGAAAAAGCGAGATAGGAAAACGAGATAGTAAAAAGGAAATAGAGCAAAAGAGACTTTATATAAGTGGAAAAAGCTAATAAGACGTAATAAAATGGGGTGAGTGAAACTATTGATAAGAGAATATAGAAAATTGTTTTAAAGGGTAAACTATAAAATATATTTATGCCATTCGCGTAGTGAGATGCTTCAAAAGTTGAGCATCAATCGCTTCTATAAGTTAGGTTGTTCTAGAGTTAAGGAAGGATTTTAGATTGGGCAGAAATTCTTTTTTTTTTTATCCTTAAATGTTCTTACGTTTTAAAGTGTAGTTATAAATGATTTTTTATTGGTCGTTCCTCGTCAGGAAAGCTCTTCTTGGAATTCGGCGGAGGTTAGAACGGGGATATAAACAAGGGTTGCGTGAAATGCCGTGAATAGGAGTACGAGCATTTCATACAGAAAAAGCGGTTATGTGTGATAAAGATTTTGTAATTTGAGTTTTCTTATTGAATTATCGCTTTAATACGATTATTTTTAGTATTTTTTTTAAAGATTTTAAAAACTGTACAGGAAATAGATTTGCTGTATTTAATTGATTTATACAATGCTGTATTTACAGTGTGAATTATACACTTATTGTATACAATTATATAAATAATTGTTGTATATTTTCTCACTTTCAATCTCTTTGGCTTCTTCATGGGATCATGTCAAGAATAGCGAACCCAACACCTGCAGGGTTCGCTATTCTTGACAAGGGAATTTTGGGTTCGCTATTTTTGACATGGTAAAATTGGGTTCGCTATTCTTGACATGGTAAAATTGGGTTCGCTATTCTTGACATGATCCTCTTCATGAAGCAATTTACAACTTTAATGAATAGAATACCATTTTTAAGGTTATAAGACGGATGGGACCTGTAGCTTAACGTGAGATCCGAACTACAGGTCGCTACATCATCGGGGGTTCAAAAGATGGTCACCCATCCAAATACTACTCAAACCCAATGTCGCTTAACTTCACTGATCTACCAGAAGTGGTGTTGTGACATGATTACAACGTAGCCCAAGGTAAGAAGATCTCGCGCGTTGTGCGAGCACCGATGAATCAGAGTCGGGATCGTTAAGAAACAATAACAAACATTCAATTTGTGTGTCGTAGTTTTGTTACTAATTCACAAGCATTTGGCATTTAAACGGTACTTAAAATCAAGTGATTTCAAGTTATTATGATTTATTAATAAAAATTAACCGATTTTAGCAAAGTTTTAGCAATTTACTCGGGACGAAATTTAGGAAGATTAATTATATTATCCACACCAAGTGTGGATCACGCTTAGAACATCGCTTAAAGTGGATGGAGTTCAGCTATTATAATTTTTTGTTGATATCACAACTTCAAACATTATGAATCGAAAAGAGGATTAAGCCAGCTTAAGAATGCAAAATTAAAAGAAGTGTATGAAAAGTTACCACATATTAAGGAATTTAAGGCCTAATAATTATAATTAACTCCCGTGCCTTATCTCTCTCGCAACAGCTGGCTCCTAGTTTCGACTTTATTACTCCTTCCTTATACCGTATAATATATATATATATATTATATATATATATATATATATATATATACAGTGGTGGGCACCGTTAACCAAAAAGTTAACTTCGTTAACCGCTAATCCGTTAACCAAAAAGTTAAGTTCGTTAACCGTTAATCCGTTAATTCGTTAAACATGTAACGGAAGTTACCGATAAACCGTTAACGTTAACTTTTATTATAAAAAAAATGAAAAACACAATATATATATAATTTAATTTTCCCTCTTCTTCTCGTTCTCCATTTTGTCCATGAGATGCATGTTGCCCTTCATGAAAATTAGCATATCAAAGTTTTCATCAGACAGGGATGATCTCTTGGCCCTCAGGATGTCCTTGCCCATAGAGAACAAACGCTCCACTGCAGCACTGGAGGGGATGGCTGTGTTGAACTTGATGAACAAGTCCACCAACACTTGCTCACCCAAGAAGGTAGCATCTGTCAGCAAGTCCTTGGAGTTGGTCTCCAGCCAGGTCTTGACCAAGTTCTGGGTCTTGCCCTTGAGTGACCTGTGGCTTCTGCTGCTCTCTTTTGTCTGGATGACAGCACTGAAGAAGTCATCCTCCTCCTCCTCCTCCTCGTTGTTGCTGCCTCCACTGTTGCTGCCCACTTCGTTGGACTGCTGCTTCATGGCCTCCTCGACTGTACCCTCCAGGCTTTTCCTCACCCTGGCGACCTTGGTGTTGTCATACTTGTCCAACCAGATGAGGCGAAACCTGGGATGGAAGGCAGCAGCCAGCTGGCATTCGTCATCCTCCAGGAGGGGCCTAAACCTTTTGTCGATGCCTGCCAAAAGTGCGTCGACCAAGGCGCTGCAGTAGACGAGGCCCTTGGACTTCAAGTCCTTAAGCCTGAAGATTGTCGCAGCAACTGTTGGCAGCAGAGTCCCAAGGTAGGCTTGTTCCTCCCCTGGATCTTGTTTATTTATGAATTTTTTGGGTTAACGGACTTGAGTTAACGGAAGTTAAATGTAACGGAAGTTAATTAGTCCGATAATTATTTTCAAAGTTAACTTAAAAGTTAAATCGTTAAGGAAAAAGTTAACTTCGTTAATTAACGATTAACGGATTAACGGTTTTGCCCAGCTTTGTATATATATATATATTATATATATATATATATATATATATATATATATATACACACACACACACACACACACACATATATATATATATATATATATATATATATATATATCAATGGTTTCAATGGTTTCCAACCTTTCCTGATTTCAGAACAGTTACGAAAAGGACTGAGTAGGTTCTCAGTGAGTCTTCCAGTCTTCCTTCTGATCTTTGTTTTTGGGACGAAGATAAACTTTACTGATTATTTAAATTTTCGAGGGCTAGGGGCTTTCCCGGACGTCCCCGTTGGGGTTTAATGCGGGTTGAAAAGTAAAGGAATAACTCGAAAGAGTATAGAAAGCTTTTTTCAACTTACTCTGAAATACAGGTGATAAATGGACAATGTTTATTTTAGGTATAGCTTTCATGTAACAATGATAATTATTCAGGAGGGACAGAAAGTAGCACATAGCGCTCAGGCCAACTTATTCGGCCCATTGTTATAACTCCTGTATTATTATTATTATTATTATTATTATTACCAGCATCATCGGGATTTGTACTACGGACCTCAGTGTCTTCACTGAAAAGCGATGATGATTTTGAGATAAAAAAAATGAAAGTTGTCCTGGAAATTTCAAATATGAAAGTGACCTTTGAAAAAAAAAAAATGCGTATGTAAATGTGGGTTGTTTTAACGTAGATTTTAACACAATTTTGTATTGTTTCGGTCTTCACCACATTTGATCGACTTGACATTCTATCAACAAGGTATTATTAGGTTAGATTAAGTTAGGTTAAGTTACACTAAGTTAGGTTAGGTTTAATTTTTGAAGTCTGATTTTCTGGAAAAATGGAGATGTTTCACCAATGGTCTTTTTTCATTTCATACCATTCATATTTTCATCCTCTGATTTCTGACTTTGGTTCGTGAGTTAAGTTGTTACGTTAGGTTAGATTAACGTTACGTTACCTTACTTTAC
The DNA here is from genome assembly GCA_023014485.1 of Bathynomus jamesi. Classification (NCBI taxonomy): domain Eukaryota; kingdom Metazoa; phylum Arthropoda; class Malacostraca; order Isopoda; family Cirolanidae; genus Bathynomus; species Bathynomus jamesi. The sequence goes on along the minus strand of JAJOZX010003286.1, from coordinate 241,421 downwards.
GTTACCTTAGTCTAACACATCAAATAGCCTCGTACTGTAGTTAATGCCGGAAGTTAAGTGCCGTAAACTGTTTAAATGATGAATTTTGAAATCAGTGAGTAATTTCCCTGTTTGAAATTTAAGATTTCTTAATTTTTATAAATTGGAGTCCTCAAAAAAATGTTAAGTCCCGACGAAAAAGCCATATTGATAAATTTTTTTTATCAAAGGAGCTCTATCATCAAAACACAAAGACGATTTCGACATGAATTTAACAAACCCGCACCTGATAGTCGTAGCATAAGAAGATGGATAAGAAATTTTGAGATTACAGGATCTGTAACTAAATGTCATCATATCGGAAGGCCAAGTAAAACAAAGGATAGATTACACCGCGTTCGTGAAACATTTTCGAAAAATCCAAAGCAGTCAATTAGACGCGCATGTTACAAACTCAAAGTTGTACACCAACTTCTCGAAGAGGATTATGCACTCAGAGTTGATCCATGCAATGAACTCGTTCAACTATGTAATAGATGAAGATAAAATTTTTCTAAATAAAGTGATATTTAGTGATGAAGCTACATTTCATACATCAGGAAAAATCAACCGGCATAACTGCAGAATCTGAGGAGAAACAAATCCACATGAGTTTTACGAGCATGAACGAGATTCCCCTAAAGTGAATGTTTGGTGTGGTATGTCACGTTCACGAATATACGGTCCATATCTCTTTGAAGCTAAGTCTGTCACAGGTAGTTCGTATTTAGAAATGTTATGAACGTTTTTGGTGCCACAATTGCGAGAAACACCAGGATTGCTTCAGAGCGCAATCTTTCAACGGGATGGTGCCCCGCCTTACTTTTCTCGCGACGTCAAAGCATTCCTAAATGCCACCTTTCCAAACCGTTGGATCGGTAGAGGAGGACCCATGGCATGGCCACCTCGGTCTCCCGATTTGACGCCATTAGATTTTTTTCTTTGGGGATACGTTAAATGTAAAGTTTATTACAATAAACCAAAAAATGTAGAGGAAATGAAGGATCGTATTCGCGAAGTAACTGCATCACTCACACCAGATTTCATACGTTCAGCTTTTTTAGAATTTGAACGTAGAATTAGAGTAGTTGTTGTGAACGGTGGATATCATGTGGAGACAGAGGCGTACCAATACTTTTTGCCGCTCGGGGCGAAAATGCCAACGCCGCCCCCCCCTGCAACAATTTTCAATTTTAAAAACAATTCCTTTACAAAAATACACTTCTAAACAAAACTTTTATTGGAAGAAAAACTTAAATAAAGCAACTTCAATTTTAACAATACTACATAATGTACCGTACATAATATACTACATAATTTTAACAATAACTATATAATGTATAATGCCTAGTTAAATTTTCGGACTTTCATAACAGAAAATTCATGAATGATTTTTTATATGTCCATTGTCTCTGCAACTTCGCGTTCAATTGAAATAATCGCCAAATTGCTCAGTCTAGATTGACTTATAGTTGACCTGAGGTAAGTTTTTATAAGTTTCAGTTTCGAGAAACTTCGTTTGCAACTTGCCACGGACATGCATGTAGTTAGATAGATCCGGAGGGCAATTGTTATATGAGGCAAAGATTCCACTAGATCCCATTTAACGATCCACTGAAGTAGTTTTAACATATCCCAGTTCTTTGGATCATCGTCGACGCTTATGCTTTCGAAACTGAGCAAATGTCTGCGCAAACGCTTTATTTCTTCCAGTAGACTTCCTGGATTAATGTCATTGTAGATGGAAGAAAAATTATTGACCTTGGTATTAATTTCTTCATCTTTGGACTGATTCAAAAGGGTGGGTGATGGGTGGATGGGTGACTTTGTGATGTAGATGAGGGTTGATCCTGATTATTTGGGGGTTCACTTGAAGTTGCCGCTTGAGCGGCTTGAACATCTATCTCTAAAGATATATCACATTGCGGTTGATCTCCTTGCTTCCCAGAAGGCACTGAAGGTTAGGGCGGATCGAAAATGAGGTTTTTAACCTTTTTTTCGAAATTCAAATATGGCTAGTGCGGAAAATATGTGGGTGCTATAGGTAATGACTGTGCATAAATATTAGTCCTGCGAAATTATATCTTCAGGTGCCACAAAGCCGTCGAAAAAAGTGAAATATAATGATTTTCTTATATTCTGCATTAGTACAATAACTGAAACTTACTTGTTATTATTATATATTAAGTGTTCCAATTACCAAAATAGTTACTGAATTACGCAGCTCTTAGTTTATTTAGATCAATGTTCTTTTGATTAATGATCTAAATAATCCAGAACTCACCACGAGGAGGTGACTGCGTGTCGAGCTCCACCCATGCCCTCCCAACCACCCATCCTTGCGCATGTTTTTTTCTATTAACGTTTTATTTAAACTTTATATTCAGCTTTACTTTCGAATGATGGCATTTTTTTACGTGACTGAAGTGTTGATCTTATGAAGCCATCTCGCGCGTTCAATCCAAATACTTTTGATGATGCTTCAGTCACTAATTTTACCATTCTTTCTACTACTTGTGTATGACAAGGGAATTTCTCGAATGGAGGGGTACTCTTGTTTTCTATGAATTCTTCAATCTCATTTTCTGTCAGGTGTCTTGTCACAGGTGGTTCAGTGACAATGCATTTTTGCCAATTAATTAAATCAGTATAATCAGTAGCAGTGATGTAGCGGATGTCATTTTTTTCACATCCGCGGATGCGGATGCGGATGAGGATGTTTGATTTCAACATCCGCGGATGCGGATGTCTACATTTTCGTTATTTTGTAGGATATATTCGAGATTTGTTGTGTTTAACGTATATAATAAGTTATTATATAGAGAGAGCTGTAGCTATAATGTAGTATAATTGATTAATTGTACAATAATTGCTGTACTTTTCTCTGAACATATAAAATAATATCAAGCATCTAACTAATATAGAAATCAATTAGTGAATTCGTCTGCAAATAAATTCGTTATATTTTGTTGAGTTTCAGCCACAATTAGAAACCATAATTGTGTTACCAGGATGCGGGACGTGAACCCAACTCAAATGCACCCCACCGACCTCTTTCCCCAACCTCCACCCTTATAGAAAGAGATCTTTAATTAGCTTGATAACTATTTATATTAAGTTTAAAGTTTTATTAGGCATATTTATAAATGAGTAATTAAAATAAAGTAAACTAAGATGTTCATCGTTTAATATTCAAACTTAATTATAGGAAGGTTATGCTTAAGGAACATTAATTTTTCTGCCTTTTCTGCTGCCAGTCTGTTTCTCTTTTCATCATATATTAATCCAGCACTGCTAAATAATCTCTCGCTTGGTACGTTTGTTGGAGGACAGGCTAAATGTTTCCTTGCAAGTTTACTCAAGTATGTATAGATATTCTGCGTATTTTTCCACCAACTAATAGGATTGTCACATGCAGCCAGGCGTTTTTCTTGGTGATAGCTCTCGATCATTTTTACATCTTTTGACATCGCGTAGGTCTCGTCATTGCTGCTTGACTCAAGAAACTGAGAGACAGATTCTGTGATAGATTTGCTTGTTGAAGGTGTTGTTTCTGTCACTGAAACTTTTATTCTTTTGGTGGGTGGCGAAGCGACAGATTCAAGAGATTGAAGCTCTTCAACTGCTTTGCCAAGTGATGATTTAACTCGTTCTAATGTACTAGGTGAAAATAACTTAGCTTTGTAACGTGGATCTAAGTAGGTTGCAAGAGAGTAACTTCATACAAGAACAGCCTCTCGTCTTGTCGCTTGCATCACTTTTGCGCACAATGAACTAGTTCTATTAATATAGTTGAATTTGATAATTTCCGCTTATTAATGACGTTTTATCTCAACGGTCCACATCCGCACGACATCCGCAGTCCAAAGTGCGGATGCGGATGCGGATGCGAGAAAAAGTGCGGATGTTCCGCGGATGCGGATGCGGATGTGACCTACATCACTAATCAGTAGCTTCAAATTGAATAACAGGTACTGTGAAACGCCTCACAACTTTTTCCTTGTTTGTTTGCCTTGCTTTCTTTATTCGCCTCCACGCTAATTCCCTTATGGCGCTGCGGTCATCATGAATCATTGATGCTAGAATATTTTCTGGATTTGCAAAAAATGCATTTCTTTGTATGACAGGGTTTACAATATCCTTTACTTCGTCATTCAGTGTTCTTGTTAGTTCAATAGTTTTGAAAACATGTTTTGAGCCATTGACAAAAGACGTACTTTGCTTAATAGAAAACCACATTGGGATGTAGACCATTATAAAAGAAGCAATGTTCATGAGGTTCTCAGATGGACTTACAGTTGAAACGTATAGACGAAGCAAACGATTTGCTGTAGTCAGCCATCGTGAATGTGCCATTTTGCCTGGACTACGATGAGCAAGATCTGGAGAGCAATATCCCTTTGTTATGGCCTGATGAATATCAATTAGATATTTTTGGTCGGTGCTAAGATCTTCACAGTCTACAGTTGGTTCCTCAGCATCAATCCTTTCAAACTCGACAATAGGAAGACTCTCACAGTTCTCTAATTCCCTGCCAATAGGACCGGTGAATCCGCGGGGGCCAGATGTTTTTCCATCCAGCTTTGCAACTAAATGGCGTAATGGCAATTCATTGGCATGGAGCTGGCACACTAAATGTTGAACTGGCTTCTTCAGCTTCAATTCTATAAGCCTTATAACGCCTCCCTTTTCTCCAGTGTTGACTGCTGCACCATCGCATCCAATGGCAACAAGGTTTTCCAGGTTCATGTCATTATTTCCAATATACTCAAACATTCCTTTACATATTTCTTCAGCTGATCCAGAATTCACAGAATAATGGCCCAAATAATCTGAACCAGGTTCTCTCACTAAAGTGATATGTTCTTCTGTTACCTTCTTCTGATATACTTTGGACTCTTTTTTTTCTTGGAAGAGTGTAGAATCTTTTCGACCATCAAAATAGATTCCTCTGATTGGGACCTGATTTTGATCTTTCATAATTTCTGATCTCTTCTTTTGTCTTTCTCTTCTGATTTTACTCCTATCCACTACTTCAGATGTATTGTCAATAGAAACTTCTCCAATATCTTGCAATACTGCACTAACAATGAATGCTGCAGCTCGATCTGAAACTGCAGTCCTGTCACAAGCAGTAGCCACTGAAGGTAGATTTGTAGTTTTCCTTTTCTTGAATAATTGTTCTTCAGGTTGTTCGAGCTTTCTCTTCGAGCTAACTGGCTCTGGAAATGTATCGTCTGATATTTCGCCAGATTCACTTTCACTATTTGATGTCGATGATGATAATTCAACATTTGTATCCTGCAATTTCTCCTGTGAAGATTCTTTGGTGAGCCTCACAGCTTCTTTTTGCTTTCTTAGCAACGTAGATGCTTTTTTCTTTGAGAGTGTAATATCTACTCTATCAATAAACAGTTTTCTTTCACTCCTTTGATCTAAGAGGAACGTCACTTCTTCCTTTGGAACCGTTTTTTCTTTGGGACAAGAACATTTGTGTTAGTACTTTGCACTTGCACGCTGCAATGTCAAAAAGTTTCGTGTGTGCTTCTCTTTTGAACATATCAATCTTTGCTTTGTAAGCTTCAGAATTTTTTCTGCTTTGGTATGGCTTCATAATGACACGATACTTTTCGTGGTAGCTTCTGAACATTGTTTCAATTCGCCTGTCTGACAGAATTGGGACGGAAGCACTTTCCCAAATTGTTTTCAATTTATCAACAACTTGTTCTAATATTTGAGATATTGAAGGATCTTTATTAGTATTCTGTTTCAAATCGTTTCTTACAAACAAGTAATATTTAAAAACTCCTTCGTATGTAGGAAGATTCCTGTGCCACAAATCTTCCCCCATACCAAACATGGGGCACTCAGTTGAGGCCCTGGTTGATTTTGTACAAACTCGAGACATTTTGAAAGTATACAAATCTGAAAAAGAAAGAGCTAATATCAATTATACGTTAATTTCAGTTAATAGTACATGGCAAACTAGGGCAACACAATACAGAAATGCAAAATATATAAGAAATATAGTTTAGACTATCTGAGTAACGCCAACAACAGAACACCCACCTGCTACGAGAGCGACAGCTACACTGAACCGAGGTACTCACGTGACAGCTGAGTGAGCTGACTATAGAAAACTGTTTTTAGAGAATAGAAACTTTTTTTAAAGGTTGACTGAGCTATTTTTATACAAGTGTGAATAAATTCTTGTCTATTGTGCATCGTGGACTCTTCTGTAATTATTGGTTAAAATCTGCTTTTTTCAATTTTTTTCAATATTGAAGGTCATTGTGGCACCTGAAGATATTAATGTTATGATTTTAAATTTATACCAGCTTATTTCCTCACTACTCCACACATTTCCCACACTAGCCAATTTGAAAATTCGAAAAATGAGTTTTTCACTCCGCCCTACTGAAGGTGTGTCTGAGAATCCCATTAACTGATGAAATCGCTTAGCAGCACGCTTGGCTTCCTCCTCTTTTTTTTCGCGAAGATTCTTGTATGCAGCGCCACTCAGTCTCTGTCGTTTGCTCATGTTTGCTAATTCAGTAGGGTATCTGCAAAATAAAACAACCATTAATTATTAACATCATCAAAGCTCAAAGAATGCAAAGCCTAACCTAAATAATATAGGGAAAGTCTGAAAAATAGGGCTGGCAACCTTTCCGATGTGAAAATTTAACGCAACTATTTGTGGAAATAGTGGCATTGAGGTGGCATATTAGCATTTAATGATGATTTTTCATCAAAACCATGGATATTTTGTACACAAATAACGCGCGACAATGATGAGAGATAATTTTTTGGAGGGTTGCATTTTAAAACATAAAAACCCAAAATTTTGCATACTGCGCCCACCTGACAGTAATTTGCCGCCCCTCGGAAGTGCCGCTCGGGGCGGTCGCCCCTCTCGCCCCTCCCTTGATACGCCACTGTGTGGAGGTTTACTAACTATATTAAATAAAACTTAAAGCATTCATGCCTGTTTTTATTATTGTTCTTTAACTCTATCATTTATAATAAAAAAATTGTAAAAGTTTATTTTTAGGCCATACCTTTTGGGACACCCTGTATATATATATATAATACCAAAATTATTCTCAGTTTTAATCATAATATTTTTATACTGCCGACCTTGTACAAGGTTTATGCAAAGTCATACATACTTAATAAAGCTGTTATTTTAAGTTGATCACTTTTCCAGTTTGCGAGCAAAGGATAAACATCAGTGAATACAATAAACTTTCAGTTGTATTCATGTATTCATATTGTGGAAATTGTTTTGCGAATTGAGTGTTATAACTCGGTTCAAAGGCAATAAATTTTAGTTGTGTATCATCTTATTTCGGATATGGACGTATTCCTTTGTTCTCGGAGGAGGGGTGGAGTGTGGGTAAGGTGTGTGGTAGGGGGAGGGTGTCAGCACCGTGTGACCTCCGAATAGTTTCTCTCTCTCTCTCCTCTCTCTCTCTCTCTTCTCTCTCTCTCTCTCTATACTATATATATATATATATATATTAGATATATACTATATAATTAGGGTGGTCCACAACAGCGTTTTTTGGAATTTTAAATTCGGTCACATCTGTCCTTATTCTATTCCCCCCACAAGAATAAACGTGCCAATTATCTTTGCTCTAGGACCTTTTTATGCACTCACTCAAAATGAAACAATTTGAATAATGACTTGACTATTTATGACGAACATTTATTGAACAAGGATAATAATGACTTGACAATTTATGACTATATATTATATTATATATAATATATATGAAATTATAACAGCGGAACAAATAATGCACAGTTGAAGATCTTAGGTCTTCTTGAGACCAGTTTTAGTCGGCTCTTTGAATTCCTTGCAGTGCGAGCAACTGCGCGGAGAAGGTACTGCTTTTGCGCTTCATCCTTCGTGATTGTGCTGTTTGAAAGCCTTAATGAGCGCAACTCCTCTTTCTGCGCAATCGTTAACCACTGCCATTTCTCTACACGTTCCTTCATTCTTGGTAAGCTGGATCTGTGTTCCAATCATTTGGTGTCTTGGACAGGAATGATTGCGCCTGTTCACTTCCGTGCTGCATGACGGGTTGAAGAAGATTGCTGAAACGTTTGGTGGCATAGAATTCCAAGGGATTGCTCGAGGAGAACGTTTTTCCGTTCACGCGCTTGAGTCCTTTTCTTTTTTCGGGAACAGCTACGATGTTGTGAGCAATCTCTCCTTCGTGGACGCGTGAACTCGAGGATCAAAGAGTGCCAAGGGACTAAGTGCTCAGAAATGAACCACAAATGGCGCTTCATCGCGGCAAATGCCGCGTCGTTCGTCTTTCCTGGGTGAGCTTTCAGCTGGCGCAAGAAAGTGAGGTCATTCAATGGAGCCATGTATGCAACACTGGCCTCGTTCCAGTAGCGGCCGTAAAGGAGCGTGATAACAGGCTTAGTTCCTCGATGTTCCGTTTCTCGGTCTGAAGCAAGGTGAATTGATCTCTGAATAGGAACACCTTGAGCGTGTAAATGGCCTTGGCCATCCATCGCGCATGGTGCATGGCTCCAGGGCTTCGAAATCTCACAGGACCGTCAAGCTTCCCTCCCAAGAAAAGGAGGCAGAGAAGCATCAGTTCATCATAGTCGTCCCGCTGGCTCTTCTTCTTGACAGCCTCCTTGTAGTAGGAGACCATTTCCTTCCTCTGCTCTGCTGTTTCAATGAACAGGCTGTCGGGTGCACTCTCGAACTTGCTGCGATCAATGAAAACCAGTGCTGCTTGAAGCGCTTGAATAGGCCAATTTCAGGTCCACTGGATGTTCCGAAACAAGCACGAAGGCCGCAGCAAGGACGACTTCTACCACGTGGTGTCGGCAAGCGATCCACACCAGATCAATACCCAACGCCTTTTCAATGAGAGTACAAGCTCCAGCATGAAGTCCCGTGTTGGACGCAGTTGTATCAAAAACAAGACCTCGAACGTTGCCCCTCAAAGACCAGTCGTCCACAAGCTTCAGGCACACCTGAGCCTGAGATGCTCCAGTTGTAGCAGCTATCATTGGAACTCCAAGGAGTTTCTCTTCCCCGTTACCGGTTACAAGCAAGCCACACGGTCCACACCTCTAACCCATGGGAGATATCTGTAAGCAGCTTACTATCCCAGTGCAAGAGAAGGGGCTCATGGGTCTTGAAAGTGGCCTGATCTTCGCGGCACACCGCTTCACGTGTACATTGTTTCACGCGACGAATGGTGCTGCGTGAGATTGACACTTCGTCCAAGTTGTGCCCCAGCGATTTAATAGTTGCTGCGACCACTGCCATTCCTTTCCTGTCACTGATGTTGTGGCGATCCAAGGCTAAGGAAATGTCAGGCGTGATCACAGACTTCAATCGCTTAGGAGTGGAACGTTTTCGTGCTGACTCCTTAAAAACTACAGTATCTGAATCTGATGATTCAGATGTGCTTGAATTAGAAGCCTCCAGTTCTCCCTGGGACCATCTCGCATCCGTCTCGCGCTTGGCCTTCTCCTCTCGGTTCATCTCCGCCTCACACCGAATCCTCTTCCTCGTTTGTTGGTCAGCCATTTTCTTGTCAATCGGGCCAAACCTGGAGGAAGTGGAATTATCGAGCTGAGCGACAAGGAAGTTCTTGTCCTCCTCATTCATCATGGTCTCGACGGCGTCATGACGTGAAAGATCGAACACATCGTCAAGATCTCCGCGAAATATGTCCTCCTTCATTCTGTAGGATGGGAAATTCTTTGTGCGGTTCTTCTTCAGCCCCTTGTATTGCTCATACAGTTTCAGAAGCTTCTCAGCGTATCTGGTATCCGTCATTGGAACGTTTGCTTTTGTCCAAAACGGGAACAAAGCCTCAATGGTCATCACCGCACTGTTATATTCTGTCTTCCTCTCCTCCAGATGGTGGAACATGAATTTCCGGAGGACTTGAAGCTTGGTAGGGAGTCCTGCCCTAGTTAACTTCTCCTCCGCCTTCCCTAGTGACCACACCTCACTGCTAGACCGTGTTTATGATTGCTTCGGCGGCATTTCTACACATTCCTACAAAAGAAGAAGCCAAATTTAGTCATACTATAGTAATCACTAATCAGTCATTAGTGAGACACGTCATGCGTGATTGAGCGACCTCTTAACGACACCGTAGACCAACCATACTTCACACAGTTATTTACACTAAGTGTAGGAACAAAAGCAACAATGACCCCAAAGTGAAATCTCAGATGCTAAATTTTCCCTATGCTTGTGAACCACCCTAATATTATATATATATATATGTGTGTACGTACGTATATATATATATATATATATATATATATATATATATATATATATATATATATTAGGGTGGTTCACAAGCATAGGGAAAATTTAGCATCTGAGATTTCACTTTTGGGTCATTGTTGCTTTTGTTCCTACACTTAGTGTGAATAACTGTGTGAAGTATATATATATATAATATATATATATGTATACAAAAAAATTTAGGAGGTAATCTATCTGGAGAGGAGGTTATTATATTACGCTTGAAAATCACGATTTTCTGTCTTCACCGACTTTTTCTGACTCTCTCTCTCTCTCTCTCTCTCTCTCTCTCGTGACTTTGATAAAAGATGACGAATGTGAGCAAAGAATCACTGTTGAAGGAAGACTATATATAATATTCGTGTTATTATTAAGAGACTTTCATTTCTTTCAGTTCAAAAATGGAACATAAATTTACAGATTTCTGCTACAAAAACACAACATAAAAAATCAAGAAATGTGGGATTCATATTTTTATATAATTTGTTTTTGGCAATTTTTTGGGTGACGTGTTTTTCCGAGTCTTGTTTTTATTTAGTTTTGTGTTTTTGTATTTTAGTTATGAATGTGTGTGTGTGTGTGTGTGTGTGTGTGTGTGTCTTTTAGGGTGTTATTCTGTTATTCTTTGCTGTTATTGGTTCGGTGTTTTTATGGATTAACATTTTCATACATATTAAATGTGAATTTTAATTATTTTTTTAAGCCTATTTCTTCCTCACTTTCTATCTGTTATATCCGAGCATGGTTCCTTTATCACCCCGCCTCATTTGGAAAAGGAGATTTTTTTATAATGTATGTATAATGGGATCACCTGAAGAGCCGTCACCCCAGCCTTTTTTAGTTAGCTTTATAAGGCTAACTAACGAAAATATCACGACCTAACCTAACCAATCGTCAAAGGCGTACAGTTCACCTAACGATTGGTTAGGTGAAGTCGTGATATTTTCCTTAGTTAGCTTTATAAAGCTAACTAAAAAAGGCTTGGGTGACGGATCTTCAGGTGATCCGTTTAATGTTTAAGCATACTGTCTGTACGCATTATAGCAAAGGGCTACTCTATATATATATATATATATATATATATATATATATATATATATATATATATATACACACACACACACACACACTTTAAATTACAAGCGAGTTATTTAGATATTCAGAGCTTTTCATGACACTCAATTTAATTTACTTGTGTGTACGATACCACCATTTTAATTTACTTTTGAGTTATATAACTTCACTTTTTATATTATGCCCATTTTACATTCTCAAGTTTACTGTAAACTAAAAGTAACTACGTTTGCACAGGAGCTACTTAGCATATACGCACATTAGTTAATTTTGGCTAATATATAGTTTTGCGGTCACCAGATTTTTGACAAAGTCGAAAGCCACGCCCATTTCATGCGTGATACGAATCAGGGTGAATATTATATCTGGGTTAGAAAGTATACTAGGTTACCCGATAGTACAGGATTGGTTAGTAGTTATCAACGTCATCATCTTTCCGCCAATCAGGGATCATAGGCGTGGCTTTCGACTTTGCCAAAAAAACATGTGGCGGTATTTACCTTAATTTTAACTCGCCACTTTTAACGGTGTATATATATATATATATATATATATATATATATATATATTATATATATATCCTTATTTTCTTTCATATTCCTCATATTATTATCGCTTTTGAAGGTAATTATATATCAAACAAAATTGTTTCCACTTTAAGAAGGTATTTTACGTCTATTTCGGATTTCTCTACGTTCAAAAATAATGCAATTTCTTTGTTAAGTTGACTCTAAACTGAACAGGATTGGAAATAACTATATACTGTAATATCATAACCTCAAATCTTTCTTTCCCGTTTTCCTGTCTTAAAAAGGGACAAATTGATTAGGAAAGTATACGTCTGTCCGTTTATCGTGACAGTCCATTAAGGTCTGAAAACCGAAAGGCCAAAATATATCTGAAGACGACAAGTTTATTTACTTCTCAGCAGGAAATATGGTCTTTATATTTCTGAGGTCAAAGTTATTTCATGACAAGTTACACGAAAGGTCATGGAAAACGAACATTTTTACTTTTTCCTCTCTCATAAATTATTAGTTTAAATATCTATTAAGGGGAGAATCTCTCCATTAAGATTATAATTAAGTCATTTTTATGTAAATCACTTTTGTAATTAAGCTAATGTAAGAAAAAGCTTGAAATAGGAGAACTTGAGCTTTAGTTATAAGTTATGAGGAGATCTTTGCCCTATCCCTGAATAAGCAAGCCATTTATTTGATCTCCTGAATATAAATGAGACGGTCATATGCTCTCTCTCTCTCTCTCTCCTCTCTCTCTCTCTCTCTCTATATATATATATATATATATATATATATATATGGTGATTGACAATAATGTAGACACATTTTGAAATTATTAATTTTGGATACTAAATGCATTTATGCTGTAATGATGGTGTATTTGCTACCATGCCGTATTACTTAAAAATTTATAAAATATTGCAATTGTTTTGCATTAAGAGTTGCATAGACTAATTCATCTTAATATCGTACATAGCCTAAGCCATCTTTAACATGGCAGATATACGGCTGACTTTCAAACAGAGGAAGAACATTTTGAAGTGGTACTGGAACTATGAAAATGTAAAGGAAGTGCAGCGTGTGTGGATACGAGAATATGAAACAGCGGTTCCCACTCGTACAACAATTAGTCGCATACGTGATAAATGTGAAGAACATGGAACAGTTAGAAATGTGACTAAAATCAAGAACGGGAGAAAACGCACAGCGCGAATTGAAGAAAATGTGAAAACTGTAATAACGGCGTACCACTAGAGGTGGAAAGAATACCAAAATTTTGTAACTGGAGGAGTACGAGTACGAATACAAGTACAGACATTTTGGAGTAAGCAAGTAAGAGTACGAGTACGATTACAGCGACTTCCCTCGAGTACGAGTACGAGTACCGGAGTACGATTACAGCAGTTTCAGATTACCTTGCGTATGAGTACAACGCTTTTCAGTGCTTTACCTGGTGGTTGCATGAGCAAAGCTTATTTGTTATGAAACCATATGAACACATTACAATGGAAAATGAAAAAAATGGACACGAAAGGAACAAAATGTATTTGCTTTACTGTTACATAATATACGTATATATCACATCAGAAGTGATGTCTTTCCTCAGAAGTGATATGTCTTTCCTTGTGAACAGACGTGTTCTATCGAGTGTCCAGTATTACCAATTGAATAAGTGATTTTATTCGAAGTGTCTTTAGAAAGAATAAGTGTTTGATGCTTTCTTAACTAAATTACCTCCTGTTATTAATTATTCATAAACGAATATATTTTATTTATTGACTTTATATATTACTGTATTATTCGATTAAACCAAGGCGAGTGCATGTGGCTTGCTTTGTTTGTTTTCCTTCGAGAGGGTAAAATTCCAAAACGTGGTCTAATAAGGTTGATTTTGCCTTGTTGAGGATCATCAGGTAGGGTGTGGTCACCGTCCATGGGAAAAAAAAGGAAAAAAAGTCGGCCGAATTGTGAACAGATAAGTTTTTCTTTTTTTTTTTTTTTTATCCATCTTTATTGATACTTTTTCTCTTCAGAACCTTCGTCGGTAGCTTAATTAAGTATATATTCATTTAGCATAAATTTGGGTTGCAGGAACCTGTTTCTGCGTTTGAAGAACATTTTTGCGGGCTTGCGCAGGTGACGTCACAATAAACACACGGTAGACCTACGTTTTATTTATTACTTGCTCCTTACTTACTCTAGGAGATGTACGTCGTTATTAGATTACTATTATTAACTCGATATTAACTTCCAAACGTTCGTTTTTTAATTATTTAATAGCATGGTACCCCCGTCAAGTACTTGCAGTCGCTGTAAAGGAAAGTTTGCCGCTTACGCGTTTATTTTGGCTAATAATAATGATCAGTTTGTTTGCAGGTGGTGCTCAAACATGGAAATGCTGAGGAACGAGCTGGAGCGTGAGAGGGAGGCCAGAGTGAGGCTTGAAGAAAAGGTGGTGCTCCTGACGGCAAAGTTAGAATCCCTTGGGCCTTCTGGGAGGAGTTATTCTTCAGTCACGGCCCCTCCTGCCTCAGTTTCTACTAATGATATAAACACTGTAATACTAATAGCCCTCTCTCTTCCCCTAGTTCCCGATCCTTCGTGCAAGTGCGAAATGGAGAACCATTGAGACAACCTAAGACTTGTCTACCGGTATTAACGAACAATAAGTTTTCTGTTTTTAGGCTTCGAAGACTTGGATGAACCTGAAATACGACTCGTTGGGGATTCCATTGTTCGAGGGCAGCTCAAGGAATTCTGCGGGAGGAACCCCCGTCGTAGGCGCCGTTACTGCTACCCTGGTGCAAGGGTGGAGGATATAAATAATAGTATTGATTTTTTTACAGACGGAACCTCTGAGGACACAACGTATGTTATTCACGTCGGTACTAATAACGTTCTAAATTCTAGATCGGAAAAGCTGCTGGCTAGGTACGGGGACTTATTAGAGTGACTAAAGGAAAAAATTAATAAGATTGTTTTAACAGGTATACTTCCTCGAATTATCCAACGTAACGAGTTCTAGAGCAATGCGACCTATATTAACAATACCCTAAAGTCACTTTGTCAACAGGAAGGAGTGCATTTTGCAAATTTTTGGAACAGTTTCTACGGCAGGAGGGACTTGTTCCTCGGAGATGAACTTCACCTTAATGATGTTGGAGCTGCGCGTTTAGGAAGACTATTTCATAATACTGTTTTTTCTTTTCAGGATGCCGTTACTCGAACGGTCCCGGCGTAATTTCCTTAAAATTCCCTTGCGCGCGCGAAGGTATCGCGGTTACAAACAATTTGAAGGTTCTATCCTTAAATGCTCGTAGCCTACGAAATAAAATAAACGAATTTTTTTCTTTAATTGCTTGTCAAGACTGATTTAATTGCGGTAAATGAATCGTGGCTTAGCACTGAAACACGTGACTGTGTAGGGGAGTATCAAATTAGAGGTTATAGACTTTTTGTTAAAAACAGAATAGGTAGGCGAGGAGGCGGTGTTATGTTGTATATCAAAGATAATATTACGAACGTTATAGAAGTAAAGCACACAATTCCAGAAACAATAGATTCGACTGTAGCAGAACTTAAATTGAACGATTTCAAACTTCTTGTTGCCGTTAAATATAGGCCCCCTAATCAAACAGCTGATACGGACGAAGCGTTATATCGTGAACTTAAGAGAATAATAGGTAGTGAGCAGGCCTTAGTTATGGGTGACTTTAATTGCGCCAACGTGAATTACGATACAATGCAGGGAGACGCGGAAGGTAATCGTTCAGTTAATTTTCTCGAGGATAGCTCTCTTATTCAAAAGGCTGGGGAACCTACGAGGTTGGACAGTATTTTAGATTTAGTAATAACTACGGACGATAAGCTTATCACTGATCGTCAAGTAACAGAACCGTTAAGCAATAGCGATCACAATATGGTAGAGTTTGTCCTCTCAGTAAGTCACTCGAAACCAACTAACTCGACTAAAATTCCTAACTTCCAGCACGCAGACTTTTGTAAATTTCGAAATGAATTGTCACACGTTAATTGGGAAAACGTAATGGGGATCTACAACGCAAAAATAATGTGGGAATCGTTTGAAACAGTATTTAGGACTATAAATGAGGAATGTGTACCGTACAAGATTAAGCGTGCGAAAGTAAATAACAAGCTCTTGTGGTTTACTTCTAGAGTAAGGGATATTATAAAGAGTAGAGATAGTGCTTATAGGCTACAGAAGTGCGATAAAGACAATTTGTGGTTGCGAAACAACATATCTCTAAGGCGTGAAGCGAAAAGCGTAATAAAAAAGTCCATGCGTGATTTTGAAATCTCCATAGCTCGTGACGGCAAAGAAAACCCCAAGCGATTATTTCAATACGTCAATAATAGGAATCCAGTAAAGAGTGTCTTGGGGCCATTGAAAAATGCTGACGGAGAGCTACTTTCTGAAAACAAGCAAATGGCTACCTTGCTAAACGAATTTTTTACGTCAATTTTTACTATAGAAGATGTAACGAATATCCCTACGGTCATAGATATAATACTTTTTGACAATGGTAATACTTTAGATAATATTGTGGTTAGTGAAAGGGAGGTAATGCGCTATAATGATAAAATGAAAATGCGTAAATCACCGGGGCCGGACTCCATATATCCCATACAACTAAAAGAATTAAAAGAAAGCATTGTTGTGCCGCTAACAAAGATTTTTAATGTGTCTATTTCTGAGGGGTGCGTACCATATAATTTCAAGTTAGCAAATGTAACATCTATTTTTAAGAAAGGCGATAAAGGTGCGGCGGCAAATTATAGGCCAATCAGTTTAACGTCTGGAATCGTATAGTCGAACACTTGGAATTGCATAACTTGATTAGAAATACGCAGCACGGTTTTAGGCGAAACAAATCTTGCTTAATTAATCTTTTAGAATTTTTTCAAAGCGTGGTTGAAGTTTACGATAGTCATCGGGCGGTAGATGTAGTGTATTTAGATTTTCAAAAAGCGTTTGACACCGTACCGCACAAAAGACTCATTGAAAAAACTAACGCTTATGGAATCAGGGGTGTAGTAATAAATTGGATAGAAGAGTAGTTGCGAGGTAGAAAACAGAGGGTGGTCTTTGATGGAGCGGAGTCGTCTTGGGCTAATGTAGCGAGCGGCGTTCCTCAGGGTTTTGTATTGGGCCCCTTGCTTTTTCTTATATATATTAACGATTTAGATGTCGTCCTAGTCAGTACAGTTTCAAAGTTTGCGGATGACACGAAGTTGGGTGGTAAAGCAATAAATGATGAAGATAGAGGTAAAATCCAGGAAGATCTGAACGAAATCGTTGATTGGTCAGTCACATGGTAAATGAGATTTAACGTCGATAAGTGCAAAATTTTACATATAGGTTCGCGTAACGGTAATTTTGCGTATAGTATGTCAGGGAAGGAGTTGGCAAGCGTAGAACAGGAAAAAGATTTAGGAGTTATAGTCACTAGTGATTTAAAAGTGGCGAAACAAAATACAGCAGCGGTCAATAAGGCGAACAAAGTGCTAGGTTTTATAGCTAGGAATTTTTAGTACAAATCGCGCGATATTATTGTTCCTCTTTATAAATCATTAGATAGACCCCATTTGGAGTACGCGATCCAATTTTGGAATCTGCGTATGCGCAAAGATATAGATAAAATTAAAATCGAAAGAGTTCAAAGACGAGCAACTAAGATGATTCCGTCGCTTAGGTCGAAGTCGAACGAGGATTGGTTTAAGGAGTTAAAACTGACTACACTCGAGACTAGGAGGCTAAGGGGTGATCTAATCCAGGTTTTTAAAATTATGAATGGGTTCGATAACATAAATTAGCTTTTTCGGAATATCACAATATAATAGAAATAGAAATAACGGGTGTAAGTTGACAAGTAGAAGGTTCGAGACAGCAGTTGGCAAAAAATTTTACGCATAGAATAGTAAATACCTGGAATAGTTTGCCGGTAGAAGTAATTAGTAGCACGTCTATAAACATGTTTAAAAATCGATTAAACGATTATGTTGATAGATTGGGTATAGTTTAAGGTAGTAAAATTAAGGTTTTTGTGGTTCGGAACCCACGTAAAATTGTAGGTTCCCCCGCCACCACGGAGGACATACGCAATACACAACTACAACCACAGTTAGGTAGACCAGCCATGAGTGGCTACTAGGGTCTTTGTTGGTCTGAAACATTATAACATTATGTCGCATATACTGTACTGTGTATATATATTACATGTACTTATAAAGTTATAAGAAATGTCAATTATGTAATGCGTTCTTCAACATCTTTTGTAAGATGTTTTATATTCCATGAAAATAACTCAGCTTTCTTATAAAACTAAATAAAAACTAAAAATATAAATACATACCTTGTAAAACTCAGATGTATAATATTATATGTGCAACCTTCCACACTGACGTCAGATACCACCAGATCTCTACAGATCTCTAACTAATACTAACCTCCACGATACCCTGCGCAAGCATTTATAGTCTGCTGAAGGCTTTTTCGAACATTCTGGAAGCTATAGGTTGCTATACTAGTTACTGAACAGCATAGACAAATTAGTAGCACGTGGTAATTGGTCACGAGAAGTTAATTGGTCGAGTATGAATACGCTACAGCGATTTCAGATTACCTCGAGTACGAGTACGAATATGAGTACAACAAATACACGTACTCGAGTACAAGAATATTCGAGTACTGATGTACATTTTCCACCTTTAGTACCAACGTTCTCCAAAAAATTCAACATGGCGCTGTGCACGTGAATCAAGGATCAGTTAACCTACCGTTCAGCGTATCTTAAAGGAATTAAAGCGGAAACCATACATATCTAGGCTTTTGCACGCTCTTAACGAAGATGATCATGATAGAAGAGTAGAGTTCTACTAGTGGTTCACTGTTATGAGTAATGAACATTGTGAATTTGAGGATACGATAACTACAGTACTTTCAAATTGAATGGACGTATAAATCGTCACAACTGTGCGTTTTGGGCAATACAAAACCCAAACAGTTATGTGGAGAATCATATTAATCTACTAGGCCTTACGGTGTGGCTTGGGTTTTCTTCTCGTGGCATTGTAGGGCCATTTTTTTAATGGTACTGTAACAGGTCAAAATTATCTGGAAATGCTGCGTAATGATGCCGTTCCCGCAATACGACATCTGTATGGGGACCATGAGGTTTACCTTCAGCAAGATGGTGTACGCCACGTTATCACAGAGATGTTTGAACTTTTCTTGACACAAAGTTTCCTGGGTTGTGGATAGGTCGTCGTGGAACCGCTACTGAATATCCTTCAAGGTCCCCTGATCTTACATCTCTGGATTTCTATCTGTGGATTGTGGAGGTACCTGAAGGACAAAGTGCATGGTACTAACCCTCAAAATGTATGACACTTACAGGAAGCGATTGTTCGGGAAGCAAGCAAGATCTCAACTAATATGAACCTACTGTGTATCGACCTGTTTTTGAACGTTGCACCGCATGTTTGCATGTAAACGGTGGACATTTTGAACATTTATCATAAAATAACTGTTAAATGTTGCTTTTACCTGCATACTTATGAACATATTAACATTTTTGTTTATTAAATGTAATTAGTATCCAAAATAAATAATTTCAAAATGTGTCTACATTATTCTGAATCACCCTATATATATATATATATATATATACCTTTAGCAATTCCCCTTCATAATATCAGCAAACACATATATGTCATCACTGAGCCTCAAATAGAAAGGTTGGAAGCGTTTCTGTAATGTAAAAACTCGATAATAATAATTAGCTCTTTGTAATTAACTTCAGTGTTGATTTTTTGAAGTTTCTGAAAGGGGAAGTAAATCAAATGAAGAAATTTATCCCCTGTAACGATTGAACGGGAATAACTATAACAATAGATAGGAAATTTTAGATTTATATTTGATGATAAACGCTGCGATTTTAACTTGCTTCATCTAGGGCGCAGAAGGTGATCAAAACGTAAGCGCTGCATCTCTCGTACAAATATAGTACCTCTCCCGTAGGATCCAGCACCCCTATCTCAATGGGTAATACATTTTCCCTTTAAGCGAAGACAGTGAGGTCGAGGGGTTCGTTCCTCATAGTGCTGGTAATAATATTCCAGGAGTTAGCGCAATGGGCCGCTGTAATCTGGCCTGAGCGCTGTGCCAGTTCCTGACACTCCTGAATCATTATTATTATTACCCCCCTCCCCCCGGCAGATACAAGAAATGCGTTTGGCATGGGTTCGAAGTATGTGTTTTGGTTGTTTAACCTTCTTCGTAACAGCAAAGGTCATGAGACGAAGGGGACCTACAGCTTTACCTGGGCTCTGAACTATCAAGGGCCGATACATCATCTGGACGAGGAGGGTCACCCATCCAACTAATGAACAGACCAAACGTTGCGTAATCTAATAGGACACGGAGTTGCAACGTGTTGAAACTTTAAGTAATTTTAATAAGATATGCAGGAACATATTTCTTGTTTTAGGAACAAACCCTAAACCGAACTCTCTCTCTCTCTCTCTCTCTCTCTCTCTCTCTCTATATATATATATATATATATATATATATATAGTGGTGGACCGGATGTCAGTTTTTCAACATCTGCGGATGCGGATTTTTTATTTCAATATCCGCGGATGCGGATGCGGATGCGGATATTTAGTTAATCTATCAATATAATATAGAATTATGAATATATGACATAATTTTTCAAATTTCGTGATATTACTATTATGGCAGGCAATGCATAAGAATTAAAATTAATATTAATGTTTTCATTATGATAAAAATAATAACTTTCTCAAGAGTTTCAGCCACAGAAAATTCAATGAAACAAGTTTCATTCAATTTTCTGTGTTACCACGTATTTATATTTTGAGGTTTATATATTTATTTGTTCATTAATAATTAATACTTTACATGAAATGTGCATGACTGGGCCTTATAAGCTACTTCATAAGCTAATTTAATTGTAAATTGCATAATTTATTAGAGGTAATATCCGCACAACATCCTTAAAATTGATGCGGATATCCGGTCCACCACTAAATTATATATACACACCAAGTTTTATATAGAAATTAAAGGCCTCACTGCTTTTTACAACGCACCGCCGTCCATACACCCATTCAGGGTAAGAGCAACTCGCAGCATCATTGCCTAGTACAATACTTTGTGTTATCATAATCAATTGAAAGGTCAAATTCACAATCATTTCGTCCCTTGTATTGTTAATTTAACTTACATTCCACATATTTCTGGTTATATATATATATATATATATATATATATATATATATATATATATTCCCTGGTTTTCTCTGTGAAACTTGAGATTGGTTTAAGCGATTTATACTTTGAGGATTATGTCCCAGTTTGATTTGTTTACACTTCCTTGAAAGTTTAAATTAAAGATTTCAACGTCCACAGAACTTTCGTTCAGCTCCTTTCAATATACGATTTCATCAATGCCTTTTTCACCATAAAGTTCTAAGTTAATTATTAGAACTAAAGCCAATTAATGAATGCGAAGTTAATATAAACTCTTCCGGTCGAGATATTTAATGATTTTATTACGTTATTGAATGTTGAGTACAAGATACAATTCGATTAACATTTCACAATAATCTAATTCAAAATAGACAAGTTTTCAACAATGCGTAAAAATATTTTAAAACAATCCGACAATTTTGACAATTTTGACAATTTTGACAATTTTAACAATTTTAACAATTTCCCTTAAAGAATAATTTTCAAGCAAACTATTTAATATTCAAATAAATTTCAACAAAATTACAAATAGTCGAAAACTGAGTGCGAAAAACTTATGATAATAACCAAGGAAGGTAAATAATTCGCGCAATTTCCACAAAGGAGTAACATTTTGAGCCTAACTTATTTTCCCAAAATTCCTCGAAAAGAGGTTGTTCATGTCTTAAATAAATCTGCAAATGTGGGTGGATTATAGTGAATGTGACAACACCCTACAAAGAGGGACTAATTTACGTATAACAAATCATTTAATTGTATTTCGATAGTTCTGGCAAAAAGGTTATTGTAATTGGTACATCTTAAAATAGGTGGGAAAATGGAATTACTTTTTAAAACTGTTTCGTCAATATTTGATTTACAAAATTTTCGATTACAGTATTTTATACAGTAAATTTGTTTCTCGCGAATTACGTAAGCAGTCTGTCACATTCTTTACCAACAAAAATGCTTATAACAGAAGCCATTCCTTTGTGTGTGTGTATATATATATATATATATATATATTATATATATATATATATACACACACACAGTGCTTACTTTGTGACGGAACGCTCCGGAACGCCGTTCCGGTACTTTTATTTTAAAACCTAATAAAAAAAAAGTTTTTTATTTTAATAAAAAGGTCAGCAACGTAATTTCGTAATTTAAAATCCAACGAAATACAGACAGTAGAAAGCGAAAACTAGTCGATCAAGCAGAAAGAAGTTTGGAGTGTGTGTGGAAATTAATGTGATTATTCTATCAACTTCCTATATATAGCAATAGCATGTAAGTAAAGCAATTTTATTTTGTTTCAAATACATATAATATTTTGTTTCACTTAGATGAATTAACATTTCACTTAGATGTTAAGTTTTATAGCTCGAAATTTTGAGTACAAATCGCGCGATATTATAGTTCCTCTTTATAAATCATTAGTTAGACCCCATTTGGAGTACGCGGTCCAATTTTGGAATCCGCATATGCGCAAAGATATAGACAAAATCGAAAGAGTTCAAAGACGAGCAACTAAGATGATTCCGTCGCTTAGGTCAAAGTCGTACGAGGAAAGGCTTAAGGAGTTAAAATTGACAACACTCGAGACTAGGAGGTTAAGAGGTGATCTAATCCAGGTTTTCAAAATTATGAATGGGTTCGATAACGTAGATAGAGATAGCTTTTTCGAAATATCTCAATATAATAGGACTAGAAATAACGGGTGTAAGTTGACAAGTAGAAGGTTCGAGACAGCAGTTGCCAAAAACCTTTTTACGCATAGAATAGTAAATAGCTGGAATAGTTTGCCGGTAGAAGTAATTAGTAGCACGTCTATAAACATGTTTAAAAATCGATTAGACGCACATGTTCATAGATTGGGTATAGTTTAAGGTAGCAAAATTAAGGCTTTGTGGTGACAGATCCCACAGCTCAACACAAGTGTTGTGGGATATAGGGAGGCAGCATCTTGGGTTAGGGGATACTCTCTGTCCTTACACACCCCATTTAAAGAGATTCCTCTGCCGAGCGGTGCCCCTCATAGTACTGTGAGGAATTGAAAAACTCATGATCTTCACTTGTCCCACAAACACCTTGAAATGGGAGACCCAAAATGGGTGCACACACATTTCTACATTACTGTACAGTCTTTACAGCCACACCTACACTTTCCCTCCTAAGTATATATATTGTAATGTATATGGTTGTAAATGTTGACTTAGTCCGCAATCGATATGGACCGCGACTTATTTTTGGTTGGCAAGGTACTAGTATTGATGGATACCGTAATGAAATTGACTGGATTCTTTGGATCTGATATATTTGCATGTCGGTTATAAATAGATATAGAGTGTAACATATCTGTGGATAGTAGTCTATTATGACTTGATCCTCTGGATCCAGAGATTCTATCTTTAGTTTTAAATCGATAATTAATTAGTTTTAAAGTGATAATTATTTAGTTTTGTGAAAATTGGTCGTTGCCAATGTGTACAGGCAGTTTTTACATAAATTTCTTATGTTCTTGTGGTTCGGAACCCACGTAAAATTGTAGGTCCCCTCCGCCACCACGGAGGACATACACAATACACAATTACGAACACAGTTAGGTAGACCAACCATAAGTGGATCCTAGGGTCTTTGTTGGTCTGAAACATTATAACATTATAACATTATGTTGCAATCACAGTCTAACTTTTTCTTTAAAATAATACTGTATTCGAAGAACTTTCATTTGCATGTTGCGCAGTTTTCGCAGAAAAAGCGCTTAAAATGCGTTGGTTTCTGGGGCTCCGCCCCGGAACCCTCTGGGGGAGCTTACAGCGCTCCCCCAGACCCCTTAACTGTCAGGGCTTCACCAGCGTTCCACTTCTTTTTCATTTACAAATTAAGCACTGTATATATATATATATATATATATTAAATCAAACCAGTCCACGAACAAAGTTGCATACCTGAAAGGACTCATGCAAGAAGCCGGAGCAGACTTTGCATGCCTCACGGAAACTCATCTAAAGGACTGCCAGGCGAACTGTGAAAATTGTGAGTCCTGTATTGACAAAAAAGAAATACAAATTGACAACTATAACATCCTCCGAGCCGACAGAACAGTGAGACGTAAAGGAGGATGTGCTATTTACACACGCGAAAGGCACATAGCAGAAATGGCCATAAGTACCTCAAACAACTACGTAGAATGTGTAGCAGCAAAAATTGAAAAATTAAATATGGTACTAATTGTAATGTACAGACCCCCAAACACGCCAACCTCAAAATTTTCAGATTCCATTACAGAGGTAAGAAATTTCGTAAAAGATCTACACTCTCCAACCCCAAATATTTTTCTCTGTGGTGACTTTAATTTCCCATTCATGAAATATAAAAGGATAGGAAAAAATATATGTATCCACCAGGACAAGGGGGGCACACGAGAAGACCAGGAGCAGGTAAAAATGCTACTAGCTTCAGCTGATGAATTTATGTTAACGCAAGAAATAACAGAAAACACAAGAAAAAACAACTGCCTAGATTTGGTATTCACAAACAACAGTAATCTAATTGATAATGTAGAAATCTCCCCAACTATGATATCAGACCACAATATCATTGAAATAACAACTAATATAAAGGCAACAGGAAAGGAAAGAACACGCACAACAGAACGAAGCAAATTCGAAATTTTTAATTTTCACTCCAAAGCTATAAACTGGGAAGATGACAAGATGTGACATCCAGCATGGAAGTAATAGATTGGAAAACCATTTTCGAGGCCAAGACAACGGAAGAGATGCTAATGACGTTAGAGGAGAAGACGTTAGAAATTGTGGAAAAAATGTCCCAAAGATACAACAAAGAGGAAAGAGAAGCAGGTTCGAAAGACAAAAGAGGGCATTGTTCCGAAAGAGAAAAAGAGTGACTGCAAAATTAAGTAATTGTAAAGATAACAACATCAGAAAAATATTAAATGATAAACTACAAAGTATCGATGTCGTCATACAGGAACAAATCGAGAAGCATACAGAAAAAGAAGAAGATGACGCTACAGAAGCGATAAAGGTTAACTCAAAGTACTTCTATAATTTCGCAAAAAGAAAGTCGTAAAACCAAGTGACTATCGGACCTTTAAAAAATGAGAACAGTGATTTATCTGATGGTCTAACAGAAGTATCTG
This sequence comes from Bathynomus jamesi, assembly GCA_023014485.1. Taxonomy (NCBI): domain Eukaryota; kingdom Metazoa; phylum Arthropoda; class Malacostraca; order Isopoda; family Cirolanidae; genus Bathynomus; species Bathynomus jamesi. Next base: position 216,054 of record JAJOZX010003286.1, on the reverse strand, counting down.
AAATATTAAAAGCTCAGAATGAATCATCTTTCAGTATCCCAAAAACTGACAAATTGATTTGCGATAGAAACGCGTTCTTTGAAGAAGAACCACAAGGGGAAAGTATAACGGATTTCGACTTTACGACGGATGATATTACACAAGCCATAGGGAAATTAAAAACACACTCAGCGGCAGGACCGGATAAATGGAATGCCACACTGATCAAAAACTGCAAGAATGCAATCGCTGAGCCCCTATACTGGATATGGAGACGATCATTAGACACGGGAGAAATACCGGGCATCCTGAAGAGCGCGAACATAGTCCCAATATATAAAGGAGGAGATCGATCCCAGGCCAAAAACTATAGGCCAGTGTCGCTTACATCTCATCTCACTAAAATATTTGAAAGAATAGTTAGACAGAAAATCTATGACTTTTTGGAAACTCGGAAAAAATTCAATGATAACCAACACGGGTTTCGATCAGGCAGATCATGCCTATCACAACTAATGGAACACTACAACAACATTATTGATTCACTTGAAAGTAATGAAAACTATGATGTACTATACACAGACTTTGCTAAAGCGTTCGACAAGTGTGACCACGGAATCATAATACATAAACTGAAATATATGGGAATAACAGGAAAAGTAGGGAAATGGATATATAATTTCCTTAGTGAGCGGAGGCAAGTCGTTACAGTACAAGGAGTATCTTCATCAGAATCACAGGTCCTCAGCTCAGTACCACAAGGAACAGTATTAGCTCCACTACTCTTCATAATCATGCTAACTGACATAGATGAGGACGTTACCAGAGACAGCACAGTAACATCCTTTGCGGATGACACAAAGATCAGTAGAAAAATAAGAAACCCAGAAGACATAGGATCTCTACAAACCGACACAAACAAAATCTACAAGTGGACTGAAGACAACAATATGAAGTTTAATACTGAGAAATTTCAGCTATTACGGTACGGAAAAAGAGAAGACCTAAAGTGCATGGAATATTATACCCCAAATGGACAGGAAATTCAGAGAAATTCCAGAGCAAAAGATTTAGGGGTTGTAATGACAGATGATGCGAAATTTGAAACACAAAATAAGATAGCAGTAAACAGAGCAAAGAGAATAACGGGTCAGATATTGAGAACCTTTAAACGAAGGGATAGGAATGTAATGATTCCTCTACTGAAAACCCTGATCATACCCAAATTAGAATACTGCTCGGTCCTAACTTCCCCATATAAAAAAGAAGACATTAGACAGCTGGAGGGGATCCAAAGAAGCTTCACAGCCAAGATCAATGGGTGCAAAGAACTAAATTACTGGGAAAGGTTACGAGAACTAGACCTATATTCACTGGAAAGGAGAAGAGAGAGATACACCATTATTTACACTTGGAAGATAATGGAGAAACTAGTCCCTAATCTTACTCTGAATCCCATAACTCCCCAAACAACGGTGGAAAGTAGAAGCGGTAGACTGTGTCGTATTCCCAAATTGAAGGCGAGACAGGGAACATCCTTAACCCTGAAAGAAAATAGTTTTGTAGTGAGAGGACCAAAACTGTTTAACCAGTTGCCCAAAGACCTAAGAAACACGAAGGGAGTTGCAGTGGAAATCTTCAAAAGAAGACTAGACGCCTGGCTCAGAACAATCCCCGATGAGCCGGGCGTACCTGGCTATGTGAGGTGGAGAGCGCAAGAATCCAACTCACTACTTCACCAGGCCAACTCGAGAGGAGGGGCGACAAGCTTGACCTTCGCGAAATGAGAAATCATCGCGCGGAACCTTTGTAAGGTGTAAGGTTGTAAGGTATATATATATATATATATATATATATATATATATATATATAAATAAAATGAATTTCATAATTAAACACACACACACACACACACACACACATATATTATTCAACGGAGCTAAGAGAACAATGCCGAAGAATTATCGGCCAGTAGCTCTCACCTCCCACGTTATAAAGCGCCTCGAATGGGTAATTAGTGGTAAAATTGTTTGTTACCTACAAGAAAAGAATTTATTCAATCCGAATCAATATGGCTTCAGGGGATGGAAGATTATGCCTATAACAGTTATTAGACTACCAAGAGAAAATCCTGGAAACATTATGTCGAATTCAAAATATAGATGTAATATACTGTACAGTATACTAATTTTGCTATAATGTGTCCATGGAATTATAGCGCACGAACTTAAGAATACAGGAATTACTGGAAAGCTGGGACAATGAATATTTAATTTCTTGACCAAAAGAACACGGAGAATGGTAATAAATGGAGTGAACTCCGAAATCTCAGAAGTCATCAGCTCTGTCCCCCAAGGTAGAGTATTAACTCCCTCAGGGCTGTTTCTAGCCTTTAGGGGGCCCTAAGCAGTTTACCCATTTGAGGCCTCACCCCTCCATCCACCAACTCGCGCCTTACTACATCACCTCAACACAGACATACAAAAAATGGCTGTGTTAATAAAAAACAATTATGAAACAATTTTAATGAAACATTTATGTCCAAAACGACAAATCTGTACTTTCAGAAGACAAACAGAAAAAAATACTCTTCATGAAATTCCTGAAAATTAGCTTATACATTATTTAGAATAAATGACACAGAACTATGTATAACTACCAAACAATTATTAACTCTACGATACAATCGTGTAATAGCTAACAGTTATACAGAACAGTTTGTATCTTCAAAATTTTTGCCTCCTAGATTTTTTCTGGGCGAAATCATCAATAACATCTTCATATGAAATCTCCCTGCCAACGTCCTGGTTGATGCTTTTGATGCCAAGACCACTGAAGCGATCCTGCCCCATTGATGATCTGAGGTAGTTCCTGATTAGCTTCATCTTAGAGAAACTCCTCTCGGCTGACGCTACTGTCACAGGTAGAGTGCAGGCAATTCTTAGTGCAACCCAGAGATTGGGGTATAGTTCCTCCAGTTGCTTCTGATGAATGAAGGAGAGAAGCTCCAATGCAGTCATGTTGTGTGAAGGTAAAGTCGGCAAGTTCTTAATTTCGAGGGCCAGTTCTCTTCCATCAATGTCAGAGTCAGCTCCAGAGCTCAGTATCTTAGAGAGCTTTTCACACTTGCAAGACGAGTCTTCCTTGTTCATTGTGGTGAAGTTTAGGAGAACCCCAAATATGTCCCTCACATCATCTAATGTTTTGAATCTCTCATTTATTGATCCGATGGCACAATCCACCACCACATTGACAAATTTGACTTCCGGCCTCTTTAAGGCTTCTGTAAATGGTTCGTCAGGAGCTTCGTAAGCAAAGTGCTTTTTTGTGGATCTGAGCCTCTTCTCCTTCAGCACAGCCTCCACATTCATTTCCTCACATATGTCCCTAGCTACGACTTGTGCTGCAACAAAACCTGTGTTTCTGTAGCTGGTGAGTGAGTCTTTTGTTTTTGTGAGGAGGTTGACTGCCACATCAAACTGCATTGTAGGAGACTGCAGAAGTTTGCTCACATGGTTAACTGCATGAAGAATGTCATACCATACTACTGTGCAAATCTGAAAGCGATAAGACCC
>JAJOZX010003286.1:80000-207500 GCA_023014485.1 Bathynomus jamesi | reverse complement strand
TTGGTCGCTGTCGAACCTGCGCAGCCAGTGGAGCCGGAACTTTGGGTGGAAGGCAGCTGCCAGCTGGCAGTCCGGGTCGTTCAGGTAGTGGTTGAACCGGGTGGTGACGGCTGCTACCAGGGCGTCGACCAGTGGCTTGCAGACGGCCAAGCTGCTCCTCATGCTCCTGAGCTTCATGAGGGTGATGGCCACTGTGGGAAGGAGGGTTCCAAGGTAGGCGTTCTTCTCCCTGGATGGTGTCGAGGGCGATAGCCACATGGGACATGACTTTGGCCCACTCCTTCAGGAAGGCTATCTCCTGGTCATTGAAGGGCGAGAGTTTCTCCGTGCGTATAAGGAACTTGTTAAGCTCAGCCTTCGTATTGGCCACTGCCAGGATGTTGTTGAGGACGACGATGGAGTCGTACAAGGCATTCCACCTTGTCTTGCCAGGGACCACCAGCCTCCTGCCCAGTGCCTCCTCGATGGCGTCGCCGATCTGAGGACTCCTCCCCTGGGCATTGAAGAGTGCGTGAGCCTTGCCGTGGGCTTTCTTGTTGAGGGCGTTGAAGGCAGCGACGTCGGGGTCCGTCTGCTTGAGGAGGTTCGCGCCCAAGTCCACGGAGGCCACCAGATTGAAGGTGTGAGCCGCACACCTCTTGTGGACTGGTAGAATGGGGTGCTCATGTTCCTCATCAAGGAGTTCGCCGAGGGTTACAATGTTGATGGCGTCGTCACCCTCAGCCGTGTCGTCCTCGTTGTCTGAGTCGGCCTCAGGCAGTTTGGCAACATTGTCGAGGTCAGGCAACAGCTCCACCTGGCCACCATACTGGGTGAAAGCCTTCACGAAGTTGGACCCGTTGTCGGTGGTTGTCCTGACTACCTTGTCCTGAATGTTGAAGCGCTCATGGACCTGGACCATGATCTTCGTTATGACATCATAAGTGTGGCGACCAGTCAGACTGGTACAGGTGAGGACAGCATGCTTCCTGGCCCTGGTGGTTGGGTCAATCCAGTGACCTGTCATGCCGAGGAAAGATCTAAAACAAAGAAACATAAGAATACAATTTATTTTCTTTATCATTTTATGCTTATTTACTCGATATTGTACTAACTTCATTAAATGTAGTTAGTACAATAAATATTTATAAAGAAATAAATGATAAAGATAATTACCTATTGTGAGCAGTCCAACAGTCGGCAGTGGTCGCCAAGTACGTCAACCCATCAAAAGTGTTGATGACGGCCTCCTCGACTGCCCGTTGTTGGTCATCAATGCGCCTGCCCAGGGTGCGGCGGGACATGCTGACCTTTGTTGGGTTGAGGGTCCTGACCAGGTCAACAAACTCCTCGGACTCAACCACGTGGAGCGGGAGTATGTTGTTGACGAAAAGACGGACTATCTTTTCGTCAACAGTGAACTGGCGTACTGCAGTGCCAGAACTGGCTAAGCCCAGGGCCTCGCCTATGGTGGGCTGCCGGACCTTCTTGGCGGGCAGCTCGGGGGTTGTGGCGCCAGAGCTGCGCACGCTGCTGCTGCCGGAGGAGTGACGCTTGCCACGGCCTGAGCCAGCCTTGATATCCTCCTCAAGCTGAATAGCTAAGGATGGGTGGGCCCTCTTGAAGTGTGACTTCAAATTACTAAGGCTGCTGACATGGCCTTTAACAATTTTCTTGGTCGGGAGGCATTTTTGGCACTCAAAATAGAGTATTTTGTTGTTGTGCTTGTCCTGACGGCTAAGCTTGAAGTAGCGCTCCAGGTGGGGCCACGGGTTTTGGAAAGGCTTCTGGTCAGACTGAGACTCAGAAGTGCCTGAGACAGAGGCGATCTCAATGTCGAGAACTTCTTCTTGGTGCTCCATGGTTGAAGTTTAAAAGTTGTAGAGAATGCTTGGTAAGAGAGAACTGAACGCTGTCTAGTGACGATAATACAGAAGAACCTAAAAAAAGTAAAATATCATCGTATAAAATATGTAACTAAACTAATAAAATATTAATTCAAACAAAATAGCAAAATTAATTCAAAATAATATTAATTATAATAATATTATAATATATAATATATAATATTACGTTATATAAAATATTTTATTTTACTTAACCTTTTTCTGTGAATTTTCAATAGAAGTAATTTTTCTCTATGTAATTATTTTATCTATAAAATATTTTATCTATGAATTATTTAGTCTATAAAATAAAAATACTTTGTCCATGAATTATTTTGTCTATAAAATATTTTGTCTATGTAATATACGCAATTGTTATTTAATTCGACGAAATATTACAATCAGTGAATAAAAACTATTATTCAAATTTTACATACTATATACACTTTTTTAGAGATTTACTAACGCAGTGTAAAAATACTTATTCATTAGTCATTACTATAAATTAATTTTTCTCAACCGTACATTTTACCATACGTATCTCCATACGTATTAATATATATATAATATTATAGGACTTTTACTAACGTTAAAAGAACCTTCTTACCTTCAATAAAAAGCGCACAACCTCCCCTTGCGAGATCTGGAAGCAGACTGAAGTTATGGCGGTTTGAATTCATTCGCGGAGCGGTGATCTTCCGTGAATGACTCCTCGCAGTTAACGTGTTAACGGACTTTAACAGACTAAATATCGAGTTATCGGAAGTTAACTGGTCCGATAACGATAAATAGAAATTAACTTCCGTTAATAGTCCGTTAAAAAAGTTAACTTCGTTAATTAACTGTTATCGGATTAACGCTTTAGTGCCCAACACTGTGTAGGTCTAAGGTGGAGTGAAAAGCTTGACCTTCGTCAGAATGAACAATTCGGGCGGAAGCTAACGAAAGGTTAAGGTGCTTCCTTGTTAACGGGAATACCCAACCGCCCGCCACCAAACTGTTTGTTATGTATTTTTGCTCTCGTCATTTTCTTTTAAACTAACGAAAATATCACAACTTAACCTAACCAATCATCAAGGGCGTACAGTTAACCTAACCGGCCATTCAATTGACCTAACCGTGCATTGAATTAACCTAACAGGTTAATATAACGGAAAATGCCCGGTTAGGTCAACTGAATGCCCAGTTAGGTTAATTTAATGCCCGGTTAGGTCAACTGTACGCTTTTGATAATTGGTTAGGTTAAGTTGTGATATTGTCGTTAGTTTAAACGAAAATGACGAGAGCAAAAATACATCATAAACAGTTTGGTAGTCTTGATACTACGTAAGTACCGAATTTATTAATCATTTAAATGAAAATAGTTAATATGTAAGCGATAACACTAGGCAACAAAGATTTTGTTACAGAAGACCAAATAGGTGCTCCTAGCTAATTTCGGTATGCTGATTTCAAATCTATAATTAGATTTTTTCTATCACGTCTAGATTTTGTGTAAAATGCAAATCACTTTTAGTAAAATTTTCTACCACGTCCAGATTTTGGTTTTAATCGGCTTAATGCCAGTAATATGAAACTTGCTTTTCAAGGTTAAAGCAATTTTTTTGCCAACTATATACAAATTCGAACAATTTTGATAAATAAAATTTATCCCGAGTTGGCAACACTGAGTCAAGAGCATAGTAACGGGCAACGGCCCCAACGGTCAGTCGCTACGTGACAGTCAAGTAGAACGGTTGTTGAAGCTCTGCTGATGAGCAAGTGGACAGGTTGTGGTGACTTGTGTGTTTTATAGCATTGTTTTGTACTACGGTGTATTTCTTTTATTTTGCACATCGTAATAATTACTTTCTACATTTTTTCAGATATTGTATGGTAATTCAAAATGGCATCAAATAGACGTGCTTGTGTAAATCACCCAGACAACTTCTGCTTTGTCTGTGAACAATATACACCTAAGCCACAACGTAGAAAATAACAACAAAGATTAAACTTGCTACAAGTGTTATTTTGACTGTAAGTTATGGTAAGTTATTGTATGGTAATTCAAAATGGCATCAAATAGACGTGCTTGTGTAAATCACCCAGACAACTTCTGCTTTGTCTGTGAACAATATACACCTAAGCCACAACGTAGAAACATAACAACAAAGATTAAACTTGCCTACAAGTGTTATTTTGACTGTAAGTTAGGAGACCAACAGAGGGACTGGGCACCACATATTTGCTGTGCACAGTGCAATGCAATGTTAATAGCTTGGATGAATGGTAAAAGAAAAGCTATGCCGTTCTCAGTCCCCATGGTTTGGCGTGAGCCGAAAAATCACTTCATGATTGTTATTTTTGTTTGACAAAGATTGCTGGTTTCACAAAGAAAAACAAATCAAAGATCACGTACCCAAAACTGCGAATCAGCAATGAACCAGAACCACATGATGAAACAAATCACCACCAGTTCCACCAGCAACGATAACAGACAGCAGTTCATCTGAAGATTCTGCTAGTGAGATAGAAAACAGGGAAAGATGGCATATATGTCAGATGCAAATATTTTCCCCACATTTGTTAAGTCAAGCGGAGTTAAATGACTTAGTGCGCGATTTGGAATTACCAAAAGAAAAGGCAGAGTTGCTTGGTTCAAGACTTCAAGAATTTAATTTTCTCCAACCAAACACCAAAGTTTCCATTTCCGCCATCGCCATTTGCAGTTTTCATCATTTTACTTACAGGAAGAAAACGTTTGTTTCTGCCACGATATCAGTGGTCTGATGCAAGGGATTGGCTGTCGCTATGATCCAAAAGAATGGAGACTGTTCATTGACTCTAGTAAAGCTAGCCTTAAAGCTGTATTACTGCACAATGGCAATGAAAAACCTTCAATACCCGTAGCACATGCCACTGGCCTTAATGAGACTTATGAATCGATGAAACTGCTGCTAAGACTCATCAAATATAAGGACCACACATGGAATATTTGTGGCGACCTTAAAGTTGTATCATTACTTCTTGGGTTACAGTTGGGCTACACAAAGCATATGTGCTTTTTGTGTCTATGGAACAGCAGAGATGACAAGAACCACTACAAAAAACATGATTGGCTATCTAGAACTGAACATGTTGTTGGTAAATACAATGTGAAACACCCAGCACTTATTGACCCTCAGAAAGTACATCTTCCACCACTTCACATTAAACTTGGCCTATGAAAAATTTCGTGAAGGGTATGGATCATCAAGGTAGTGGTTTCCAATATTTAAAGGATAAATTCAAGGAATATGACAGATGCTAAGCTAGAAGCTGGAGTTTTCACTGGACCACAGATCCGCAGTGTCATCCACGACTCATCGTTTCCATCTAACCTAAATGAGAATGAACTAGGAGCATGGACATCTTTCGTTGAAGTTGTCAAAATTTTCTTGGAAAAAGCTGAAAACCACCGTAAACTCGTAGAAAACATGCTTAAATCTTATGAAATAATGGGATGCAGAATGTCTTTGAAAATTAATTTTTTACATTCTCATCTTGACTTCTTCCCGGCCAACCTTGGGGCTGTAAGTGACGAGCAAGGTGAGCGCTTCCACCAACAGATCTCAGTTATGGAAAACAGATACCAAGGTAATTTCAACCCAAATATGATGGGAGATTATTGTTGGTTCCTGCAGAAGGAGAGCTCGTCATCCTACAAGCGACAAAGGAAGAGGACACACCAAAGTTTCACTTAAGAACAGGAATTTGCCTTTCAGTAGTAACAACAAAATACTAACGCGCTTGGGTGGATGGTTGGGCGCAGGGGTGGTAACTCCGCCAGCGGAATTCCGCTGTCTGTCTTAAGCCAGAATAAAGGAGGAAAGACATCCCTGTTCACTAATTATTTAAGTATGCTTAACATAAAACGTGGCACGGAAAAGTAGCTTAGACGGCTTTCGTAATAGAAGCGGGTGAGAAAAAAAAATGAAAAATAGGGGTTTCGGTTACACAAAATCTGGACGTGATAGAGAAATTTTGATATCAGATCTGAAATCAGCATCAGCGCTTTAGTAGGAATCAGTAGTTCACGTGTCTGTAACAAAAAAAAAGTTGAAATTTGTTGCCTAGTGTAATCAGTTAGTAGGGGGCCAAAATGTCTTTATGTCATCTAAAATCGCAGAAAAAGCGTCGCTGCTTTCGGTCCGTTGTCGCCACATGAATTCCGCAAGATACGAGTCCAGATGATGGCGGGCGGTTGGGTATTCCCGTTAACAGGAAAGTTTTTCAACATCCGCGGATGCGGATGCGGATATTTAGTTAATCTATCAATATAATATAGAATTATGAATATATGACATAATTTTTCAAATTTCGTGATATTACTATTATGGCAGGCAATGCATAAGAATTAAAATTAATATTAATGTTTTCATTATGCTAAAAATATTTTTCTCGAGTTTCAGCCACAGAAAATTGAATGAAACAAGTTTTATTCAATTTTCTGTGTTACCACGTATTTATATTTTGAGGTTTATATATTTGTTTGTTCATTAATAATTAATACTTTACACGAAATGTGCATGACTGGGCCTTATAAGCTACTTTATAAGCTAATTTAATTGTAAATTGCATAATTTATTAGAGGTAATATCCGCATAGCATCCGCAGTCAGAAGTGTGGATGCGGATGAGGATGCGGATGTTAAAAATGATGCGGATATCCGGTCCACCACTAATATATATATATATATATATATGGGATAGAACTCAAAATATCTTAGGGGACCATTCAATGATACACACAACCCGTGCATGGAACAAGGAACTCTTCTGGGAAAATTAAATCCACTTTAGTCCTAATAAGTATGGTAAATTACAAACACTATAATTTTTTCTTTTTCATGATGTTAGCCCGACGTGGGCAACGTGTCATTCGCAAAGAGGCCTCAAAATATAGCTTCCCTCACCAGCTATCTGCAAAGCAGATAGGATCCAGCTTTGGGACAGGATCTAGGGTTTAAAACAGCTTAGCTCCACTATATTTAGAACCTGAATATAAGCAAAAAACTCGTTGCATTCACGTCGGATTACGAGTGACCCGTTGCCCACGTCGGGCTAACATCATTGGAAAAAGAAAAAATATATAGTGTTTGTCATTTACCATTACTTATTCGGACTATAGTGGATTAATTTCCCAGAAGAGTTCCTTGTTCCATGCACGGTCTGTGTGTATCATATATATATATATATATATATATAGATATATATATATATATATATATATACTTGCAAACATTTCTGAATCAAAATTTTTAATACTAATATTTTTGTTTCAATACAGAGTGGCCACAAACTCCCTTTGCAGTGAAATTACAGCATATCTGCATGTTACTCTTGTTTTTTATGCAAAGGGACTTTGTGGCCGCCCTATACAATACAGACACCAGTTGTTAATTTTAACCTATAAAAAGAATATCGTTAATACTTGATTATATCACGTGATACAATACTTTGATACTCATTCCTTCCACATCAATTTTTTTTTTATATAATTACGCAACGATGAATAAAATGAGGACACGTGACTTTATTCACTTTATTTAATGGAAACTACAAAAAAAAATATTAATTTTATCACACATTAATAACATATTTACCAGTATCTCTGGCGACAGTTTGTTTCTTAATGGTTTTAATATAAATTTCATTATCGACAAACAAACGTTCAACGTTAACTTCTTCTTGTTGTTTGTTGATGTTGTTGTTGTTGTGTTTGGAGTATCATGCCCACAATAGACGTTAATTTACATAACTGTAAATAAGGTGTCTTGATTCCTTTTACACCATTCTAATAATCATTCTTTACACCATTCTAATAAATCTGCATTTAATGGAGGTGTTTCGCTAGTTGATAAGTCTGTCAACTGAGATTTAACTGAATCATGTTTTTGATAATATCCCCCCCCCCCCCCCCCCCCCCCCCCCTACCACCACGTTCTTCGCCCGAAGATAAATCGATTCTGGCAGTGGATGAAGATGTCGAGTGCGGCTCAGCTCCAATGAAAAGACGTTTTTTTCTTTGCAATACACATTTTCAGTTCTTTCTTTAATTATTTCATTTTCAATTTTAATTTCCAATTTCTGTCACAATAATATATATATATATATATATATATATATATATATATATATATATATATATATATATATGCGTCAGGGGTAGATGACTTATCGAATGAGCACTTAAAATATGCAAATGACGTAGTATGTCTGCATGTATCATTGCTCCTATCAGCCATGCTTGCTCATAGCTATATCCCTGCAGAGTTCATGAGAGTAATATCTTGCCCCTGGTCAAAAATAAGTATGGAGACATTCTGTCCAGCAATAATTACAGGCGTATTGCTGTCGCTTTCTGCTTCTCGAAACTGCTAGAAAAACTCTTGTTACTCCGATTAAATGATTTCCTATGGACATCTCCTAATCAGTTTGGCTTTAAAAGGTCCCACTCAACTGACCTGTGTATCTATGTACTTAAAGAAACAATATCTAAATACATTGACAATAATTCAACCATTTATAGCTGTTTCCTTGATATAAGTAAGGCATATGATAGGGTGAACCACAATATTTTATTTGCAAAACTAGAAGACAGGAAGGTTCCCATGTACATATTAAATTTATTGAAATTTTGGTATTCCCACCAATCTTTCACTGTTAGGTGGGGCAATGTACTATCCGAGTGTTTTGGCTCCTCTCTTGGGGTGAGACAAGGCTCCTTGCTCTCCCCTATGCTGTTTAATGTGTATATTGACGGATTAATTGCTTCACTTAATGAGGCAACAGTAGGATGTTGTATAGATAACACAAGGATAAATAACTTAGTTTATGCCGATGATATGGTGTTAATAAGTCCCTCTGTTAAAGGTCTGGATCGGCTACTAAATGTCTGCGAAGTGTATTCGCAGAAACATGATATTCTTTTTAATGTTACAAAAACTAAGGTTATGCAATTTCATCCTAAAAGCTGTAATCAGCCAGCTGATATAAGGTTTAAAATGAATGGTGAAGTAATTGAGGAAGTACAAGAGTTTAAGTATTTGGGTCAAACTATTACCAGCTCCTTGAGTGATGACTCGGATATAAGAAAACAATCTCGAAGCCTGTGTGCTAAAGCGAATATGACCATAAGGAACTTTCGTTTCTGTACAAGTGAAGCTAAAGACACACTCTTTCGTACTTTCTGCAGTAATATATACGGTCAGCAACTCTGGGTGAATTATAAAAAAGGTTCTGGCAGAACCCTAAATTTGCTGTACAACAGGTCTTTTAGACTTTTACATAAATTACCCCCGAGATGCTCAGCTTCGCAAATGTTTGCTACCCGCAATGTCCCGAGCTTCCCGGAGGTAACAAGACGTGCTCAATATAGTCTAATGCAAAGAATTAAAAAATCAACCAACCCGATCATCCAAGCTATCCATGAGTCCTGCCATTTATCCTCTAAGCTATGGACTTCTTGGTACGAAAACGTCTGTCTGTAGCTCCACTTAACTTCGACAGTGCAGTATTATTTCTAATCAATTGTATATATTTTTATCCTTAGTATATGAACTGTCATTGTATTAATAATAAGTTATTTGTCATATGGACTATAGTCTGCCAATAAACCTTTTAATTTTCATTTTCATTTTCATATATATAATATATATATATATATATATATATATATATACACACTCGTAAATGTATGATAGGTTTTTGTTAACTTTTAGCCCGTCTGAGTGTAGTTAGTGGCTAGTGTCCTCACCATCTATTAAAGAGGTGGTGAGTTCGAACCCACTAAATTATGCTAAATCTTGAGTGTTCATATACACTGCGCCCTCGATATATGAGTCTTCAGCATATGCGAATTCGCTGTTATGCGAAGACCCTATTTCTACCAAGAATTCAGTATATGCGGAAAAAATTTGCATTTATGCGCCACCTAGTGTGAAATATTGCTGAGCCGCTGAGCGCACCGACGTGTTCCCGCCAAACAACAACAGTCTCGTATAAACCGTTATAGCGTGTGCGTTGTGCTCTAGACTGTGCTGTGTTTTTCACTATTTTTGAGTGCTTTTTCCAGTTTTGTCTTACTGTTTATTGTAGACATGGCTTCTAAACGTCCTCTGCCTAGTACTGGGCCTTCAGCTTACTATGTCCTTTAATATTTATACTGTACAGTATTGATGTAATATAGCATTACTGTTATCTTGTTGAATGTTTTTGGTATAAAAAAGTGGCATATTTATTGTTGGGGGTGCCGGGAGGGTAAAAAAAACTGGTTGTGGAACGCATCCCTATTTTTTTCATTTAACTATAAGTTCGATATATGCGAATTTGGAATTTGCGAGGTTTTAGCAGAACCTATCCCTCGCATATATCGAGGGCGCAGTATATATATATGTTAACCCCTCCGTCTATGGCCCTGGGTGGTTCGGAATCGACGGGGGTTCTAGTTAGGAGGCAAGCAACGGATATTTCTTCTATAACATTCTAATTCTTTTCGGTCGCCTCTTGTTAAACTCTTGGCTACAGACTCGCCAGACTGTTATGCCAATATCTTCTATGGTGCTTGGGTTGTCTCTTAATTTGGGCAAAGGGTCGCCAATTTTTAATTCTTCTCTTTCTATAATACTCTGATACTTTCTCTGATACTTTCTCTGATACTAAAACTTATCGATTTTTCTTTTATAACTTATCGACTTTACTGACTAAATTCCTGAAGAGAACAAGGCTCGAAGGAAAAAGATAAAAACTTCTTTTACTGTGGTTTACTTCTCAAAATGTAGGTACTGCTCTGAATTTACAGGGGTAGAGGTTCGACCTCTTTCGACGATGGCTCAGGCCGGAATCTAAAAATATTAAGGAGGCAAGGGGCCTCTGCCCCCTCCTCGCAGCGAGGCTGCTAACAAAGGAGTCCTAATGAAGTGCTCTAATTTTACAAATACATGTATAATATAAACCTAAATATTTGGGGGAAGACAGTCGAAGGTTAAGTTTCCCCCTTTTAAACACATGATCAGATGTTTGAAAGATTGCAAATAAAAAAAAAAAAAAAAAGTAAAAACTAATTTGTATTTTTCGCCGAGTCTACATTTATGAAGGCGATATCATTTCGTAATAGTACACATAAGTACAAATTAAGTACACGACTGAGTACGTATTAATTTTGGTTCATTACAATTACGATTACAATTATGGATTACTTCACATTCGCTTATGATTGTCCATTACAGTTCTATTAAAGTACATTCTTACATTATAAATTAAATCATTACATTTAATTACAGTTTCATTGAAGTACATTACAAGTTATTATTAATTACAGTTTCATTAAAGTACATTACGTTATATTAAATTAAAGTATTACAGTTAATTACAATTAAACAGTTACTATAACTTTGTTTTGTTTTTACAGTGTTTCATATTAATAGACAATTAAGATGTTAGAAATATAATACAAAGTACATGGGGCACATATGGTTTGGATTATATACATAATATGTTATAAATTTGAAATCAGAGCGAGAGGAGGAATTTTTATCTTTGAAGCGTTCACTTATGCATAGTTCGCTAAATTTGATCTTACTAAGCATTTTCGAGTTCAATGCGGGAGGTGATATAAATAAAAAAATAATAATGAAAAAAATAATACGAGAACGTATTTTTGCGTTTTCGAACGACTGCCTAAAGTTTTGCATTTCATAGAATTGACACGAGTAAAAATGAATATTTAATAAAATTTATATAGGATAATGATCAAGGGAAATTAATGACGTATAGATGAATGTGGTTGAATAATAATATTTATACTACATAACACCACAACATTATTACTAAAGAATTTACCATACATTGAATACGGAAGATGTCCAAATACTAAGAACGTGATTCAGTGTACAAAGTATGGGAAACGTAAAGAGAATAAAGTTATTTTATGACGTCATAGTGTATAAGTCATTATTAGAAAAGATGAATTAGAGAAATACAGTAATGAATAAAGAAGTACAAATCGAAATTCTATCCAAAACTCGCTTAGGCGATTTTGGTTTCTTATGTAAAAATGGACATTCGAACATAAAAACTATACGAACATAAGTACTGCATGAAGACAATGAATCCATATAACGATGGTATAGGAATTGTTCATTGTTCACTTACATATATATATATATATATATATATATATATATATATATATATATATATATATATAACTGCAATGACCACGCAGTATATTAATGTATAGAAACGACGTAAGTATAGAGGAGTGTTCTGCACACGAGGAAGAGAAATAACGAACAAATGAAAAATGAAGTGACCGCCCGGGAATCGAACCCAGGATCTTCCGATTGCCAGTCAGATATGCTACCACTACACCACGGGCCTCGATCAGTCAGAAGTCGTAATTCTCCTACATAGGGCAGAAACCAATGCCTTGAGAGGGCACCCTCGCAAATCGTGAATATGTACATTTAACTGCAATGACCACGCAGTATATTAATGTATAGAAACGACGTAAGTATAGAGGAGTGCAGAACACTCCTCTATACTTACGTCGTTTCTATACATTAATATACTGCGTGGTCATTGCAGTTAAATGTACATATTCACGATTTGCGAGGGTGCCCTCTCAAGGCATTGGTTTCTGCCCTATGTAGGAGAATTACGACTTCTGACTGATCGAGGCCCGTGGTGTAGTGGTAGCATATCTGACCGGCAATCGGAAGATCCTGGGTTCGATTCCCGGGCGGTCACCTCATTTTTCATTTGTTCGTTATTTCTCTTCCTCGTGTGCAGAACACTCCTCTATACTTACGTCGTTTCTATACATATATATATATATATATATATATATATATATATATATATATATATATATATATATATATTACGATGTTACATCGGGTTTACTCAAGTTTTTATTCTGAGCTTGAATTTTTACCACAAAATATTTTAGCCTTACTTTCTATCCTAAAGCCTAGTCATACATTTGGGCTGGTCCAGTTCAGGTTGTATTGCATGGATTGTAATGACAACACACACACACTAGAGCTGGTACCAGCTTTCTAGCCCTAATGCGTGTACAATATTGTCATTACAACCCACCCACGCAATACAACTTGAAGTGGATCAACCCAAATGTGTGATTATCTTAAGAATATTGTATATGAACATATTAGTAAATTTTGAGATAACCAATTTCAACCATTACCAAGCGTAACCATTGTTAATAAAGCTGTTAGGTACGTTAGGTTGCTTTATTATGATCGCATTAACTTAAAGATTGAGGACTTGAGAAGTAACTCTTAAGACATTTTTATCCACAAATGGATTTTAGATTAGTTTTTATTAAACAGTTTTAGTATTGGATCAGTTTTAAGCAGAAAGAAACGTTTTATTTGGTGCCTTGATTGTTCTCTCCCTTTTTTTATACATTTTCCATTGCAGCTGCAAATGCCATTACATTATCAGGTTTATTTGCCAAATAAAAGTCAAGTTTAGTGAGCACAGAGGCATCAGTACGGTTCGCAATAACCCCCCTCCCCCCCAGCTCCCTTAAAAAAAGCCAAATAATGTGAAAACCCCAGTGGGCTTTTTTCTTTTTTTTTAATTGTACTCTGATAGTGTTATTTTAAAAGGATATGAGCTAAAAAAATTTTTTTTGGTACAGGGTGTCCCATAAGTCCGGTCTCATAGGAAAATTGATTTTAAATTAAATTTACAAGAGTAATACATTACAACTAAAACTTACTTCTATATTAGCAACTGCGTGTTATTCTACCTGCAAAAAAACAAAGGTCCCCAAAAAGACAGTTTGAACATTTGTTTCAGTTTTAATGTATTAGTTTTGTAAATTTAATTTAAAATCAATTTTCCTGAGACCGGACTGATGGGACACCCTGTATATTATACATTTGAAAGATAAAAATGTTATAAGGTTATTATTCACAAGTTAATTCTAAATAAAGTTAATTAGTATTTGAATTTCACGTCATAATGGAAAATGGTGTGAGTAGTATAGCCTAAAAAAGGTTGAGTGCATGAATGTTGCAGTGTTGCAAAGGGGGTTGGGGTTGCAAAAGGGGGTAGGGGTTGCAAAGGTGGTAGGGGTTTGCAATGAATGGGATGGGGGTACCCCTGAAGGTGGGAGAGGGGAGGGATCTTCGGGGGGAGAAGGGAGGATGACCTCCCCCCAAAGGGGTTGCCTTAGCCTAAGAGAGAAAGGATAGACGAAGGAGGACTTTGGGGGGACAAGGTGGGATGTCCTAACCCCCAAAGGGAAACTAAGCTAAGTCTTAACCTAAGAAGGGAAGACCGAAGTTCGCATCAAACTGCCAGCTCTGAAGCGAGGCGGGTCTTATATAGAGGATGGTTGAGTTGCCAGATGCCATTTTTTATTTTAATTGTACAGGTATACATTATTAGGGTGAGTTGCTAAACACCACCATTTATTTTAATTCGTTACCAAAGCAAACATACTTTCTCTTTTAAGCGAAATTGACAATAAAAAATGTTATTAATGAAATAAATAAAATTTGTCTTCTACTGTACAAAAAATAATACACACACACACACACACACACGCACGCACACCTCTGTATATATTATGTGAATGAAAATCAGAAAAATGACAAAAGTATATTAATAAAGCAAACGTACTTTCTCTTGAAAACCGAAATTGACAATAAAAAATGTTGGTGCTCCTTTAGTATGCGGTCTACAAATTCTGCCGCGCTCTACTTTTTTCAAAGTGCAGTCTACAGGTTTTTTTCGTTAAATTTGTGCCTGCTCACGCATTCTGCCGCTCTTTTTTTTTCCGCTAAATGACTCATTCACATGACTTAGACCCTATTTGACCTTGAAATTCAAAATGATTGTTTAACATCAGTAGCTTGAGAAATTTGAAGCAGTAAAGTTGTAAACAATTCAATTGCCGGTGCTACTATAGTATGCGGTCTACCTACGATTGGTTAGGTTTAGTCAAGATATTTTCGTTAAAACTAACGAAAATATCATGACTAAACCTAACCAATCGTCAAGGGCGACTGACATTGGGATGTAAACAAGCAATTAGTAAACAAGCTAAGAAGGTATACTTACATTTAAACTTTTTGTGTTTTTAACTTTTCAATAAATTTTTTCCTTACATTTAAACTTTTTATGCTTTTAACTTTTCACTAAATTTTTTTCAAGTAAGATTGTCATTTCAACCTTCTTTAACTACATTTAAAAACCAAATTGGTGTAGACCGCATACTAAAGTGTGAATTTGTCTGTAGACCGCATACTAAAGGAGCACCAAAATGTTTATTAATTAAATAAATAAAATTTGCCTTCTACTGCACAAAAAATAATATAATACAAAACGTATAATCACCAAAATAATAGTTCAGACGAAATACACACACACACACACACACACACACACACACACACACAAAATTGTATTTGTACAACTTTCTCCTCATAATTATTCATTAAAAAATAAGCACATTAACTGTGTCTATTTTCTTTTGTCATTCCTCTCTCTCTCATATATATATATATATATATATATATATATATATATATATATATAGAACGAAGCACATTAACTGTGTCTATTTAATTTTGTCATTCCTTATATATGTATAAACGGATTTTCTCCTTTTAAGAGAAACAATTATTAAAACCAATATTAACAATATAAGAAACTAATTATTTAAACGCCGTTCTATTTACTTTCTTTCAGTTATTAAAACGAATCCCAATATTAACTCTTAGAATAATGTTTTGTTTTAACATTGTGTTCAGACGACAGCAAGAGGTGGCAGGTAATGAGAATATCCAGCAGAAGGTCCAGCCCGAGGCCTTTTAAAACCGCAAACCAACGTGGAAGGAATTGTTGTAGGACTAAACTTTATAAAAGCTTACATCAGTGCTTTTCAACCTTTCTGTGACCTCGTCACCCTACCTCCCTATGCTTAAGGTACGCGACACCCTTATTGTGCGAATACTGAATACCATAATAATAAACTATGAATAAGAGGAGAATACAATGCCATTAGCTTTCCCCTTTATTATTTCATATTAACACTAACAATACACGACATTTAGAAACTATTTAAACAAAACTGTACTTTTCATATGTATAAGGATAAATTAAAACAAATTAAAATTTAAATCGATTTACCTTTTAATTGATATTAATGGGAAATTTGAGCTTGGTGGCGAGTACAGATTTTCTTAATATTGGGGTCGTATGGCTGACAAGGCAACTCGCATTTCTTCGTCAACCGTTTTCAAATTTTCTCTTTTCTTAGTCTTGATGTTAGTCAAAGCAGAGAAGCCAGATTCACACAAATAAATTGTTGAGAACTGAAGCAGAATTAACAAAGTTTTTCTGGCTATCGTTGGATACTGCATTAAAATTTCTATCCAAAAACAATCTAATTCCATTTCTGAATATTTGAGTCTTAAGCATCGATCATTCCTCAGTTCAATAATTTCTTCTGTTTCTTTCTGGGATAATTCATATACCTCAGATCTTATGAATGGGTTAATAACCCAGTCGTATCGCTCAACGCTCAAATCCGGAAAATAGTTCTCAATTTTTTTCTTCATTAATTCCAAATGATCAGAAACTAATTCTTTGATATCGGAACATTTGCTGGAGGCACTTGTTTTGGGAAACATGCTGAAATTTCCATTTCTTACTTCATTCAACCAAAACTGTATCTTTTCTTTGAAAGCATAAAGCTTATCAGTGGATGTCAAAATATTTTCTTTCTTTCCCTGCATGTTAGAATTCAACTTATTTAGAACTTCAAATATATCAGATAAATAAGCCAATTTTGAACACCAAAGTTCATCATGTAACATTTCACAGAATTTTGTGTTATCGTCACGTGCAAACATTTCGTACATTTCGTCTTTGAGTTCATAGATACGACTTAATACACGACCCCTCGACAGCCAACGAACTTCAGTGTGGAAAAGGAGCGTTTTATGTTTAGAACCCATTTCATCACATATTTTTGAAAACACACGCGATTTAAGAGGCCTACTTTTAATAAAATTTACCATCTTTACAACGTCATTCATAGTAGTTTGCAACTCTTGACCTATTGTTTTTGAAACTAAAGCCTCGCGATGTAAAATACAATGAACAGATATTATTTCACTGTTTTGCTGCTTTGCATGTGCCACAAAACCATTCATTTTGCCAGTCATGGATGGGGCTCCATCTGTACAGATACCAACACAATTTTACCAAGGTAAGTTTTTGGACATCATGTATTCATTCAGAACATTAAAAATATCTTCACCACGAGTAGTTCCCGGAATTTCTTTGCAACATAAATACTGTTCAATAATCCTATTTTCGTGAATGAAGCGAACAAATGCCAGCAATTGTGCTGCTCCACCAATATCACACGATTCATCAACTGTATACTGTACAATGCGTCATTCATGACATTTTTACATTACCCTCAATATCTTCAGACAGATCTGTAATACGCCTGGCTATGGTATTATCGGATAACGGAATTTTATCAATTTCATTTTCATATTCTGGGCCAAACATTGTTCGTACAATTGCTTTGCAGGCGGGCAAAATTAAAGATTCTGCAATTGTGTGTGGTTTCATTTCTTTTGCAATAAGTTCAGCTATTATATAACTGCTTTCTTGTACTTTATCTGAAACTTTGAACATTTTAATGAAATTACCACTTGTTTGTTTTTTAGATTTTAACAAACCTCTAAAATACTCAGTAGACTTGTCATTAAGATTATTGTGTCTTGTAGAAAAGTGTCTTCGAAGCCTAGAAGGGACCATGCTTTCATTTGACAATTTCTCATCGCATATAATGCACTTTGGACTCGGTTCATTCTCATCTCCACACCAAGTAAAACCCATTGCTAAATAATTTTCACTATATAATCGACGTTTCTTTGATCTTTTTTGGTCTGAACCAGACACGTTTGCACTTGATGTTCCAGCATCGGACGGATTTGGGATTTGGCTGGTCTCACTATTTGTTTCATTTAAATTTCTTACATCTTTACTGCCTTTACTCTTGATAAGAAACTTATCCATTTGGAGGGCAATTACTTAGTCAAGTTTTATTTAAGCTTCAAGATAGGAGTACTTTAGAATCCAGCAAAAATAAACACTTAGTAACTTTGTAAGAAATAGGATTAATCGACTGGCTATTATGGCCGGGGCAGATAACTAGTCTAGTAAATTATCCCACCCGGTGTCAAATGGCAACCAAAATTTACATTTCAAGATATATCCGCAGTACACGTTGCTTCTAAATAAATTTTAAATTTATTATTTTCATGATATATTTAAAAGGAATTATATGTTAAAATGGATTATAAATAAACTAAAAAATAATGACAAATAATTATTGACAAAATAAATTTTCCCACTATGTGATAAATGGCAACTTTTATTTACATTTGAAGACATGTTCGTAACACGTCGCTTTTAATTACATTTAAAATTATTATTTGCGTTATATATTTAAAAATAACCATATGTTAAAATGAATAATGAAAAAACTGTATAACAATGGAAAATAATAATTGTCAAAAAATAAAAGAATTACGAAACTATTCTGTTACCAAAAATAAATCGCTCGTATTTACTTGCAATCATAAATGATACTGGCAGGCATGAAACAAGTATGTTTTGCTGATTTATTCAGCTTTTGGAAAATTTTGGCTTTACCATGGGAACAAAGCAAGGTTTTTAAATATGCCGAACTTAAAAGTCGAGGAACATTATATATATCTCTCTTTCTCAGAATGTAAGCCACATATATTCCAAAATTCTTCTCTTAAACCCTCTCGAAAGATGCACTCACAGAGAGCGCTTTCTTTGTTTATACTCCAACAGAGAAAATCTAGGCTCCAGAGGAAAAATCTGCTATGCTCTAAGTGCGTTTTCTCACTCTCGCCGCACTCTTCCCTTTTTGGAATACGGGCTTTGACATTTTTTGTCAATTTTGTTATTTAAATTTAAAATCTCGCGACACCCCTAACTACTCTCTACGACACCCCAGGGTGTCGCGACACACCGGTTGAAAAGCACTGGTACATATACCATGAAGTAAAAGAAACAACACGAGCAGAAGAGAAGCAATGGCTATGGTTAGTGAGTCTTATTGATGAGTGGTGCGACAAGCTGAATTATAATATATTGCTTCATACCGTACCCTGCGACTGAGTGTGTAAATCTTGTCATCATGGACAATCTTAAGTATTTTTACCACTATATTAATATATATCATGACGAGGATTGTAAAGATTGCGGCTAAAGGTCTGCGTGAGTATTTAATAGAAATTAGAGACGAGTATCGTTTGCTATGCAAAAAGGAAAAAAATATGGGCACATGTTTCTCTCAAATAGTGTGCCGGAGTGTGAATAAATTGTGTTTAGTTTGTGGAAATGTACGAAAATGTCTGGGTGGTTGGTAGATAAATGGACATCCTATTGTTTTCGCTGGAAACTCGGTGGCTGCGCGATCAACTCATCGAGGTTTTCAAGTTCTTACACGGTTTCAACGATGTCGAATTAAGAAGCATGTTTAGTTTAAATGATAACTCGCAGGGATCTACAGTTTTACGTGGCACCCGTACCACAGGTCACTACATCATCTGTTCGCCGAAATTGAGGGGTGTTATATGCTTACTTTAGGATATTTTGAATGAGTCTAGAGTTTAATTGGTGTTTTATTTCCCACTATGTACACGTGATAAGTGTATGCATGGTGTAAATGAACTCTGAAGCTGTTCTTTTTATTTGTCATTACACTTTTGCATCTTTCACAACAATTTTGGAAAGAGCTTCTGTGTTGTCGGACACAATGTGGAAGGTGTACACTGTGTACACGAGATAAGTGTACGCATGGTGTGAATGAACTCTGAAGCTGTTCTTTTTTTTGTCATTACACTTTTGCATCTTCTTGCAACATTTTTGTAGAGAGTTTCTGTGTTGTCGGACAGAATGAGGAAGGTGTACATGAGGGAGATACAAGGACAAGAAGTACCTCAATAAGTATTGCAATCCGTACCGAGGCTGTATCAGTGGTTACGGTTCCATGGACAAAAAAAATCTTACATCGCAAGGTTCGGCCTATCCATTTTCTTGAACTATTCCACCTAGCAGATGTTCACATCTTCTGAAGGCCGCATGTTCCACGCGCCACAGATCTTATAGACAATGTAGGTCCTGTATATGAGCTTGAATTATCTCGATGAAATTATGATGTGAAATAGTGAGCAATCATTCCCTGAAAAGATGTATTTCTGAACACAAAAAGCCTTGGAATAATTATTTTCATTTTATACAATATATCTTTGGGTAAGTTCATAAAATATCTGCTTAAAACCAGTAACACGGTACTTCTTTTGTTGAAGCCTGTCCAAAACGTATAGCTAATTAAAAATGTATGCATAAATTCATCGATATATATATAAATATATAAGAATAAACCATCGTTTGAAAAGGAAATGATTATAAAATTGCATTTGATGTTGTAGCTAACGAAAGCTTCTTTGTGTTTTTTTTAAGCATGATCGTATTTGAGGAGGAATCCTCGGATCATTGGTTGGCAGATAAATGGATACCCTAAGTATTTAAAAGTTTGTGCATATAACATTTTGCGCCCATATTATTCTCGGATTTTTCCCAAGATTGTTATATTATCTCCGTAGATTTAAAGCTCGTATTACCTCTTACAGTCTCTACCACGACAATATTTGAGACAATACTTGGTTTTCTCCAATCCACCCCTTTGTGCAATACCCCTCGCAACAACCATCTCTATAAAAGTTTTCCAGAATGTGCATTATTATTTTTTGCGACCCTACTAGTTGAGGGAATATATTCGTTATAGGAATATATTCAACAGAGTGGCTCAGCTCAGTATCGCAGGAAGCAAAATTAGCGCCGCACTCTCCATTACTCTGATATTGACAGCACAGTAATATCCTATGACATAAATATAAAATCTAGATTGTCTTTGTGCATTACCATGTTTTGTGCCCATATTATTCTCGGATTTTCCCAAATCTAGATTGTCTTTGTGCATTACCATGTTTTGCGCCCATATTATTCTCGGATTTTTTCCAAGATTGCTATATTATCTCCGTAGATTTATTGCTCGTGTTCCCTGCGAAGACATTTCAGCCGCTGCAGCGAATCCATGTTAAACTGTAGGTCTATGGGTGAGGAAAAGGTTTGACCTTTGTCAAAATGAACAATTCGGGGGGATGTTATTCGAAGGTTACCAATAAAGTAGATCTTTTTTGCATGAAGGATGGGACAGGGACAATAATGTAGTAAGTTTTATCATTTTTAACAGTGATTTAAAATCAATAATGTGTGTGTGTGTGTGCGTCGTTCTTTCTCTGCATATATATATATATATATATATATATATATATATATATATTGTGTGTGTGTATGTGTGTGGGCGTGGTCCTCAGTCTCTCTCTGTATATATATATTGTGTGTCGTTTTCTGTGTGTGTGTGTGTATATATATATATATATATATATATACATTTAACTGCAAACACGCAGTATAATTAACGTAAAGAACGACGCTTGTATAGGAGATATTCCGCACAAGATGAGAGAGAGAGAACGAAACAAATGAAAATGAGGTAACCACCCGGGAATCGAACCCGGGATCTTCCGATTGCCGGTCAGATATGATAACCATTACACCATGGGCCTCACTCATTCAAATGCCGTAATTCCTCTACATACGCGCAGAAACCAATGCCCCAAGGGGGCACCTCCCGCATGCCGTAACATTATATACATTTAACTGCAAACACGCAGTATAATTAACGTAAAGAACGACGCTTGTATAGGAGATATTCCGCACAAGATGAGAGAGAGAGAACGAAACAAATGAAAAAATGAGGTAACCACCCGGGAATCGAACCCGGGATCTTCCGATTGCCGGTCAGATATGATAACCATTACACCATTGGCCTCACTCATTCAAATGCCGTAATTCCTCTACATACGCGCAGAAACCAATGCCCCAAGGGGGCACCTCCCGCATGCCGTAACATTATATACATTTAACTGCAAACACGCAGTATAATTAACGTAAAGAACGACGCTTGTATAGGAGATATTCCGCACAAGATGAGAGAGAGAGAGAACGAAACAAATGAAAAAATGAGGTAACCACCCGGGAATCGAACCCGGGATCTTCCGATTGCCGGTCAGATATGATAACCATTACACCATGGGCCTCACTCATTCAAATGCGCGTATGTAGAGGAATTACGGCATTTGAATGAGTGAGGCACATGGTGTAATGGTTATCATATCTGACCGGCAATCGGAAGATCCCGGGTTCGATTCCGGGTGGTTACCTCATTTTTTCATTTGTTTCGTTCTCTCTCTCATCTTGTGCGGAATATCTCCTATACAAGCGTCGTTCTTTACGTTGATATATATATATATATATATATATATTATATATATATAATATATATATATATATATAGTGTGTGTGTGTGTGTGTGCTAATTTTGAAAAATGTATAATAATAATAACATTGCCCAACAGAAAAAAAAATGTTTGCTGCTGATTTAATTCTAAGACCTGTTTCTGGATAATATTGATGTGCTGATTTCAAAAATCACCTTAGATTTTGTCCATCACATCAGGTTTTCGTGCAATGCAATATGCCTATTTTGGGTGATCCATGAAGGGCGCTTATCAAAATTGATGATTTTTGAGACCTGTTAACAGCTGTTTTGCTGTTAAAATTTGTCTTGACATCTCTCATTCTAGGAAGTCCTATAAGAGAAAATTTATCAGCACTGAAAAGTAAGAAAACAAGAAAAATACAATGTTAAGAAAACTGGTCCCGTGCTTGCTTTAATATGGATTCATTTTTTGCTTATTTAAACACTTTTAATCACTTTATGTGTCAATATTACCATTGTATATTAAAGTTCACTCCCTGCACAATTGTTTACTTCTCCATGCTGATTCTGAGTATGTAAAAACTTATTTTTTGAAAAGAAAAAAAATTGGGCATAACCCTGCCAAAATGCGATATCTCCAAAATATCCGTATTTGATTGCTCGAAAACCTGACGTGATAGGCAAAAACTAAGGTGATTTTTAAAATCAGCACACCAAAGTTACCTTAAAACAGGTGTTAGAATTAAATCAGCAAATTGGTGTTGGGCAGTGTAATATATCCTTCCAATTCAATAACAGAGATGTTATCTATGAATATGACACAATAGAAATTACGTATAAATAAAAATAACTAAGTTGATAAAATATAAAACATTTTTTTTATATAAAAGGAAGGACAATCGTATGAAGCGAAAGGAGACGGATGTCTTTCAGAGAGAAAGTTTTTGACCCAAAATTCCTTCCACGTTAGTTTGCAATTTTAAAAGGCCTCGGGCTGGACCTTCTGCTGGATATTCTCATTACCTACCACCTCTTGCTGTCGTCTGAACACAATGTTAAAACAAAACATTATTCTAAGAGTTAATATTGGGATTCGTTTTAATAACTGAAAGAAAGTAAATAGAACGGCGTTTAAATAACACTGGGCAACAAAAAAAAACTTTTTTCGTGTCCCAAGAATGAAAATACCTTATTCTTATAGTATTTTCTGTGCTGAATCCAAATAAGTTTGTAAAATTTCTCTATCAGGTCTGGTTTTTGTGTGACATGCAATTTAATTTTTAAAAACCCATATAGTTACATACTTATTAAAATATGATCGAAAAGACATACCTGTAGTTTAAAAAGTAGCTTGTTTTGATTTTCTGCTGTGCTTTGCCTCAGGCATGTCTCTCTTAAGAGTCCAGCAATAGTCAGCCAGCATACTGGGGCTCCATTTGCCTTGGTAACGATTTTCCATGGCAGAAATATCCTGATGAAAACGCTCACCATGTTCGTCGCTTACCGCACCCAGGTTTTCCGGAAAAAAGTCCAAGTGAGAGTCCAAGAAATGAACCTTTAATGACATATTGTACCCCATTGCTTGGTAAGACTTAAGAAGATCTCCTACTATTTCAGGATAGTTTTCGGCCTTGTGATTTCCCAAAAAATTTGTGCAGACACTTTTGAAACTCTGCCACGCAGCTTTCTCAACTTCATTCAACTCTCCTTCAAATCTCTCATCTCTTAACAATTCTCTGATCTGAGGGCCTACAAAAATGCCTTCTTTAATCTTAGCATCACTGATCCGGGGAAACTTATTTCTCAAGTATGTGAATCCTGTTTGCGCTTTATCAATCGCTTTAACAAAGTTTTTCATAAGTCCAAGCTTGGCATGCAAAGGAGGAAGGTACACTTTCTCAGGGTCAACAAGTGAACTATTCACAACATTTTTCTTGCCTGGAACAACTGAGGTGCGTTTTGGCCAATCCTTCTTAACGTAGTGGTTTTGCTTGTCCCTACTGTCCCACTCACATAAAAAACAACAGTACTTGGTGTAACCTAGCTGCAACCCTAGCAAAAGTGCAATGACCTTCAGATCTCCACAGATATTCCACTTATATTTCTGATACTGAAACTTTTCTAAAAGCAACTTCATGTTGTCGTATGACTCTTCCATGTTTGCAGCATGTGCAATAGGTACAGAAGGAAATTTATTTCCGTTGTGAAGAAGGACTGCTTTCAAGCTGACTTTTGAGGAGTCAATGAACAATCGCCACTCATCCACGTTATGTTCATGACCAAGAGCCCCCATGACTGAATTAACATCTTTACAAAACACAAGTCCATCTTCATGGGAGAACCATTCTTTGAATTCATCATGGCGGCTGCGGAAAAAACAAACTTTAGTGTCACGTTGCAGTAGATTCCAACCCTTTAATCTTGAACCTAAAAGTTCAGCCTGCTTCTTAGATAATTTCAAATCACGAACTAGGTCATATAGATCTCCTTGTGACAGTAAATGTGGTTCATTGGAGGAACAGGTAGCCTGGAATGTTGGATCAGAAATGTCTTCATCTTTTTCCTCGTGATATGCTACAGCTACGTTTGATTCCTCATCACTTAAACTTACATGTTCAGGAGGATTTGGTACTGGAAGTTGAGCACTGTGGGGAACTGGTCTCATTGCAGACGGTAGATTAGGGTATTTCATAAGGCTCTTTGTTTTTGAAGTGATCCCCTTTGTATTTACCAGGCAGAAATAGCAGTCTGTTGTGTGATCTTTGGGTTCCCTCCAAATCATTGGAATAGCAAATGGCATGTGACGTGAACCGTTTAGCCATCCTGTAAGTAGTCTTACACATGTCACACAACAAATGTGAGGGGCCCAACTCTTGTCCTGATCGCCTACTTTACATCCGAAATAAAGTTCATAGCATTTTTTTACTAATGGTGTAAAGTTACGTTTCTGGGATTTTAAAGTTAGATCACCACATACATAACAAAAGGAATTAGGATGATTCAGACAGTTCCGCGGCATTACAAAACATCTATATGAATACAACACTGGTGTAAAATTAACAAGAAGCAACAGACACTAGCTGTTAACACTGTGACATTTACAAGCAGACTGACTTGGAGCTGCTCTACACAGAAACTAGGCTCATGTCTGAACAGGTACAAACATGTTTCAACCTGCACAGTCTGCTGCTCCGACCAAATTTATCCTGCCAGCATTATCAGAACTTTTTCCCCAAAGGAATAAATTGTACTAATTTTACAGAAAAATTAATACAACATATATATTAATATTAATATATTTTATTATAGTTATATTAATTAATATAATATATTATTATATTTATTATTTTTATAATGTTTTATATTATAATATTGTTATATACTTAATTATATATAATATGTTATTATTTTTTTATACGGGGATCATGCTAAATGAGGAAAAAATGAACATAGCGTCACAAGTAAACTAAGCCTGATAGAAAAAATCTGATTTCATATTTAGATTCAGCATGAAAAAGTACACTTAGAACACCCATCAAAACCCTTGTGACAAAATTGTTGTTGACCAGTGTAATTAGTTTCTTATATTGTTAATATTGGTTTTAATAATTGTTTCTCTTAAAAGGAGAAAATCCGTTTATACATATATAAGGAATGACAAAATTAAATAGACACAGTTATGTGCTTCGTTTT
Organism: Bathynomus jamesi; assembly: GCA_023014485.1. Lineage (NCBI taxonomy): Eukaryota > Metazoa > Arthropoda > Malacostraca > Isopoda > Cirolanidae > Bathynomus > Bathynomus jamesi. Next base: position 181,479 of record JAJOZX010003286.1, on the reverse strand, counting down.
ATATATATATATATATATATATATATATATATATATATATAGAGAGAGAGAGAGAGAGAGAGAGAGAGAGAGAGAGATGACAAAAGAAAATAGACACAGTTAATGTGCATATTTCTTTTAATGAATAATTATGAGAAAGTTGTACAAATACAATTTTGTGTGTGTGTGTGTGTGTGTGTGTGTGTGTGTGTGTATTTCGTCTGAACTATCATTTTGGTGGTTATACGTTTCGTATTATATTATTTTTTGTGCAGTAGAAGGCAAATTTTATTTATTTAATTAATAAACATTTTTTTATTGTCAATTTCGGTTTTCAAGAGAAAGTACGTTCGCTTTATTAATATACTTTTGTCATTTTTCTGATTTTCATTCACATAATATATACATAGGTGTGTGTGCGTGTGTGTGTGTGTGTATAATTTTTTGTGCAGTAGAAGACAAATTTTATTTATTTCATTAATAAACATTTTTTATTGTCAATTTCGCTTAAAAGAGAAAGTACGTTTGCTTTGGTAACGAATTAAAATAAATGGTGGTGTTTAGTAACTCACCCTAATAATGTATGCCTGTACAATTAAAATAAAAAAATGGTATCTGGCAACTCAACCATCCTCTATATAAGACCCGCCTCGCTTCAGAGCTGGCAGTTTGATGCGAACGTCGGTCGAATAAATAACTCTCTCCTTCCCTTCTTAGGTTAAGACTTACCTTAGTTTCCCTTTGGGGGTTAGGACATCCCAACTTGTCCCCCAAAGTCCTCCTCCGTCTATCTTTTCTCTCTTAGGCTAAGGCAACCCCTTTGGGGGGAGGTCATCCTCCCTTCTCCCCCCGAAGATCCTCCCCCTCTCCCCTTCAGGTGTACCCCCTCCCCCCTTTGTTGCATAACCCCCTTTGCAACCCACACCCCATTTGCAACCTCCACCTCCTTTGCAACCCCATCGCATTTTGCATCCCCCACCCCCTTTGCAACATTGATCATTATCTCTTGCAACATTCCTGCACTCAACCTTTTTGCGGCTATACTACTGGTGTGTGTCGCCTTCCACTTTGAATGGCTTTGGTTAACTTGCTGTCATCTAGTGGTAGGAATGTAAACAATTGGAAAAAAAATCGCAGAAATTGCATGACATTTTGAGGGTAATTAGTACTACTATCTGGTAACTAGCCTAACTAATGTTTCACATGCTAGTTTACTTATTTTAGAAAAGTAGCTCTTAGACTGATTGTACAGTCATACAGCGTATGCTTTGTTGTTGTAATTAACACACACACACACACACACACACACACACACAGGTGTGTGTGTGTGTATATATATATATATATATATATGAAAGTTTTACGGAAAATACTGAATGAAGGAAGTGTAAATAATAAATAATAGTTAAACTTGTAAATTCTAAAAAAAAAAAACATTTTGGGAAGCTGTCAGGAGTTAATTAGTTTTTTCACGCCCCTCCCCCAGCACACACACACACACACCAAAAAACCCTTCCAAAATACCTCCCACCCCCGGCAGCTGTTTGAGTTAAAAAAAAATTTCAACTCAAAGAAACCAGCAAAAAAGAAAAAAACAGTCCGACAACATTGAGAAAATAGTGGATGGGAATTTAACTTGAAAAAACGTTGCTTTCTTTGAAACCAATTTCTTTAGAATAAAAATGGATTTGAGAAGTTTGTAATTATCATTGAATATATATATATATATATATATATATATATATATATATAGGCGTCCCAAAAAAATGTATACACACTTTAAATAATTATAAAGGCAGTGTTTATTAAAATACATTTCATTTTCAAAATGTAATAGAATCTACAGACATTATTTAATTGTTTTGTCAACGCCTGTTTTCAAACTGACGTCCGTTCTGGTCCAGGCACTGCTGATAACGCGAAGCAATGGAATCGCAAACATCACGAAACATTTCGTTTGGTATTTGTGTGCATTCTCGTTCAATGGCTGCTCTCAATTCAGCGACTGTTGCAGGTTTTATAGCGTAGACTTTGTCTTTTAAGTATCCCCATAAAAAAGTCTAGTGGTGTGAGGTCTGGTGAACGCGGAGGGTATTCTACGAAACCCCTTCGTCCAATCCACATCCACATCGTGCCAAGTACCACTCGCAATACTCCACTCTTCGGTCCGGATCATCTTCATTAATAGCATGGACTAATCTTGGAATGTAACTTTTCCATTGACAGCGCTTCAAAATGCGTTGGACAGACGATTCTGAAATTCCTACCTCACGACTCGCTTGCCGCACAGATTTTCTTGGACTTTGGTGATACGTTTCCAGTACTCTTTCTTGCTTTGTGGGGCTTGTCGATGTCCGTGGTCTTCCGGAACGCTTCTTGTGGACATTCTGAACAGTTCCATCGGCTTCAAACTTATCTCTAATTCGAGTGATGGTAAGTCGCGTTGGTGGATCTGTTTGAAACTCCCTCCTAAACTGTCTTTGCACTTCAACTGCGTTTTCACACTTCCAGTAGCATTTTAGAATGAATTTCCTTTGTTCAAAGCTTAGTCTGACTGCCATTATTAATTCTAATGGGTTTAACTTGGAAAGAAAGAAACATCAATTGAGCTATCAGCTGTTAAAGTGTGTATGCATTTTTTTGGGACGCCCTGTATATATGTATATATATATATATATATATATATATAATAATGTAGGTCCTTTAGTTACGAAATTATACACCGTGTAAACTTATTTTCTGACCGCCCCTCGTGTGTGTGTGTGTGTGTCTGTGTGTGTATATATATATATATACGAGGGACGGTCAGAAAATAAGTTTACACGGTGTATAATTTCGTAACTAAAGGACCTACATTGATTATGTTTGTATCAGGTGAATTCGTTAATCATTGTTGGCAACACTGCACGTCGATTCGGTTGCCATCTACCGTACATTGGTTACGAGTATATGAGTCAGTTGAACATGGCGGCTCGACTGGAACAGTGCCCTGCCCTACGGAGCAGTCCAGGACGTTTACGTTTAATGGCCTCTCGTAAACGTTCCAGTGTTGAACAATATGCAGCTGCATTGATTGTTGTGCCGTTTTGCATGAAGTCTGCGAGAAAAACGCCTTTGTGGTCCCAAAACACGGTAACCATCACTTTGCCAGCGGACCTCACAATCTTGAACTTCTTTGGTCGCGGAGACCCGGAGTGTTTCCATTCCATGCTGGCACGTTTTGTTTCCGGAGTATGGTGATGAACCCATGTCTCGTCTCCTGTTACAATGCGCTCGAGAAATTCTTGACCACTGACAGACTCGGAATATCGTTGCAGAAACGACAAGGCACTGTTCCAGTCGAGCCGCCATGTTCAACTGACTCATATAACCAATGTACGGTAGATGGCAGCCGAATCGACGTGCAGTGTTGCCAACAATGATTAACGAATTCACCTGATACAAACATAATCAATGTAAGTCCTTTACTTATGAAATTATACGCCGTGTAAACTTATTTTCTGGTGAGTCAAAAGTCAGGAAACATAGGAAGTAATTGGAAATTGTTATTACAATAATTTCCGGCAAGTTGGCTTGGTCGTCGTGGTTCAGTGGAGTGGCCTCCCCGGTCCTCCGACCTGACACCGCTGGACTTCGCTTTTACTTTTGGGGACACCTCAAAGCCATTGTGTATGGTCTGAAGATCCAGGACACAGACCACCTGAAGCAGCGCATTACAGAAACCTGTGCCGCAATCCAGCCCAATGTCCTGGAAAGAGTCCAGGTCGAGTGGGGAAACAGAGTCCAGAAATGTCCGGAAGTGAAAGGAGAACATATAGAGCACATCTTATAACATTAGTACATTACTTGTAACACATATCTTTTTGCAATAAAAGTTTCCTATCCTTCCAATGTTTCCAGACTTTTGACTCACTCTGTATATGTTGGGGCAGGGACAATTCGACGTGGCCGACTCGATGCGACCCAACTCGATGTGGCCGACTCGATGTCAGGACAACTCGATGTCAAGCCAAGTCGATGCCAGGCCAAGTCGATTTCATTTTCTTTATATATTTAATGTAGGTTAACTGAATGCCCGGTTAGGTCAACTGTACGCCCTTGACGATTGGTTAGGTTAAGTTGTGATATTTTCGTTAAAACTAACAAAAATATCCCTTAGGGATATCACATCGAGTTGTCCTGACATCGAGTCGGCCACATCGAGTTGGGTCGCATCGAGTCGGCCACATCGAATCGTACCCAACCCGTATATGTTAACCCCTCCGTCTATGGCCTTGGGCGGTTCGAAGTTGACGGGGGTTCTGGTTAGGTGGCAGCAACGGATTTGTTACTCTGGCGTATCTGGTACCGTATAGGGAATCGCAGTTGTTTTCTCTTATACTACTCTCCGATTTCTTCTTGTAGTTGATCGGAGGATTCGGTGAGGTTGACAAAATTCTCTGAAGGTTCCCCGATTCTTCTTGTAACGTATCGGGAAATTAATGTTCTCTATTTAAGACTAAGCTCTCTGAAGAGAGCAAGGCTCGAAGGAGAAGACAAAGATTTTCTCTTACTGTAGTTTACTGCTAAAATGTTACAAGTAATGCTCAGCCTCTAAGTTAGATCACCCAAATCAGAATGAACATTGGAGAAATTTTATGGGTTTATATACTGAAATTTTTACTGACATCATTATTATTTAATGTTGATCTGTTTTTGTTTTTTATTCTCAATAGGCTGATTTACTTTGCAAACTATTTAAAGACAAAACAAATATTTTAGCTGTAGCAATGTCTAGACTGGTAAACAAGAGGAAGTCATATTTTTATTTTAAACCGCATATTGACAGATCTGATGTTATCATGATCTGCCGAGTTAACTAAAAATGGAAATTGAAATATGCCTTCCCATCACGAATTACAAACAAATATGCACATGAGCAAAAATTAAGTGCTTAAGATTCAAAATTAAACGTTAAGCAGGACATGACTTCATCTTTTACAACGAAGAGAGAATGTATACAGGAAATGAGCAAGATTACATTATTAAGCTAAATCTAAAAAAATTATTAAGTAGTTTAAAAAGGAATAATTTACCAATTATAAAATAGAAAGCAAATCAAAAATTTATCCAAACTCGTGTCAGCGTTATGCGATTTTGGACTTTATATGTCAAAATGAATATATGAATATAAATATACATAAAAATATAAGGATTATATAAATATACAAAGTATACGAATGAAGATAAGAATTATATGAATGTAGGAATTATTCATTGTTCATTTTCATACACACACACACACACACACACACACATATATATATATATATATATATATATATATATATATATATATATACACACACACAGGGTGTCACATAAGTTTGGAACCATAGAGTAAAATAAGTAATTCATGTTTTTCCGTTTATGCAAGTGCCCATGATGTCTTTGAGTAAGGAAGAACGGATCCAGGTAATTCTGCTCGTAGGAAATCGGAGTCAGAGGGAGGTCGCTGAGGAATTTAACAGATTGCATCCAGACCGCGCGCCGATAGCACACAGCTGTGTCGGCAAACTTGTAGCAAAGTTCAGGGAAACGGGATCCATAGGAGATAAACCACGCAGTGGACCTCCGAGGACATCCACCGACGACGACAGCCGCTACCATCCTCGCTTATTTCACAAAGAGTCCCCAAAAGTCTCTTCGGCGTTTTTATTGCCGTTTTTATCATTTTGCCCTATGGTTCCAGACTTACAGGACACCCTGTATATGGGATAGAACTCAGAATGGTCCCCTGAATCTTTTATGTTACACACAGACCGTGCATGGAACAAGGAATTCTTCTGGGAAAATTAAATCCACTACAGTTCGAATAAGTAATGGTAAATGACAAATACTATAGTTTTTTTCACATGATGTTAGCCCGACGTGGGCAACGGGCCACTCGCAAAGAGGCCCCAAAATCCAGCTTTGGGACAGGACCAACTACACCTAGCTTACTATATTCAGAACCTCAATATACGCAAGAAACTCGTTGCATTCACGTCGGATTGAATACATCAAAGAAAAAGGGGTAACTATTGTATTTTCAGCCAAAAACCAAAACTTAAACCTCAACTGCCATAATTGAGCGTCAACTTTTTAAAGCACTTAAGATGTCCGTTTCATGATGGAATAGAACTAGGGCATGGTTCTGATTAATCAGTTAATCATTGTTTCCAATTTAATCATTAATTAATCAAAAATTATTTTTAGAAAATGATGGGAAATGATTGATTTTCCTCATAATTTCAGCAGCATTTTCCTTAAATTTTGTAATCTATCATTTGAATGTGACACCTTTTGGCATAATAAACTGTCTAATCCGCCCATGCCTGATATCTTGAACTAAAGCAAACTAAATGTTTCAGCAAAATGTTTTCTTCGGTCTTGTCTCACGCAAAAGAAACAATAAAGCTCTTTCTTACTCTTTTCAGAAGTATTTAATTTTTAATCATTTTCAATAATTTTAATCAGTTAATCATTGATTAATTAGAAAATCTCATCATTCATCACTTTTTCCTAAAAATATTAATTAACCATACCCTAGATAGAACTCAGAATGGTCCTCTCAGATCTTTTATATTACACACAGACCGTGCATGGAACAAGAAACTCTTCTGGGAAAATTAACATCATGAAAAAGAAAAACTGTAGTACAGTATTTGTCATTTACCATTACTTATTCGAACTATAGTGGATTTAATTTTCTAAGAAGAGTTCCTTGTTCCATGCACAGTTTGTGTGTAACATATATATATATTTTTTTTTTTAGGAAAAAAATGGATTTTATTGAGTAATTGAGTCCAAATTAAGTAGATATATTTTAATTTTTTTTTGTTTACAGAATTTTTTAATTTGGGAAACTGTATTTTTTGTGATTATATTAACAATTCGGTTTAGAATTGTGATAATTTTAGGGTTTTAGTCACTGAGGATAGAGGCAACATCTTCTGAAACGATTTGAAAGAAAAAGAAAATCCTAGTACCAGCATTGGTAATTGGGTTCAGAACTTCACACACACACACATATATATATAACTTTGGTTAACCTTGGTTTTGCTTCCGCCAGAATTGTTCATTCTGACGAAAGTCAAGCTTGTCACTCCACCTTAGACCTACAGTTTAACGTGGAATCCAAACCATGCCCGAACAGCAGCCCAACGTCTTAACTACTAGGCTACCCAGAGGTACCGATTTATCTATCAACCAATTTTTTTATTGTGTGGAAGGATGAACAGCTGGGTTTTTCTGCTCGCCGCCTGCCGTCATCGGGTCTCGATCCTGAGGCCAATGGATTCGTAGTCATCAACGCTAACCACCGAGGCGCATATATATATATATATATATATATATATATCAGTGGTGGGCACCGTTAACCAAAAAGTTAACTTCGATAACGATAATCCGTTAACTCCAATTTTTAACTCCGATAGCGATAATCCGATAATTTTACTACAAAGTTAACGGAAGTTAACGATAATCCGTTAACGATAACTATTTCTTTACTAACATTTAAAAAAATCAAGGAAAACAGCTTTAAAACCCATAGAAAATGTTTATTTATGCAAAATCCAACAATAAATAGGTATTTAACTGTATTTTTATCAAGTTTTGCAACTTTTTTGCTTAATAACTTTTTTTTTTATTTTAATAAAAAATGTACTGATTACATGTTTTGAAACCCTTGTAACCACTAACCATTAACTAAATTTTAATTTACCAGAGAATTATTATGGCGGGAACTGAAAGGTAAAATTAAATTTTAGGCACATTTATTAAAGACTATGACACAATGTGCTGGTTGCCCTTCAGAAAGACCAACTTCTCAAAGTTAGGCCCAACTGCCAGTCTTGACCTCTTGGGCCTCCCCAACCTCCCCTTGTGAGATCTGGAAGCAGACTGAAGTTATGGCGGTTTGAATTCATTCGCGGAGCGGTGATCTTCCGTGAATGACTCCTCGCAGTTAACGTGTTAACGGACTTTAACAGACTAAATATCGAGTTATCGGAAGTTAACTGGTCCGATAACGATAAATGAAATTAACTTCCGTTAATAGTCCGTTAAAAAAAGTTAACTTCGTTAATTAACTGTTATCGGATTAACGCTTTAGTGCCCAACACTGTATATAATAAATAAATATTTGTAATAAATATTTGTACTTACGAAATAAAGTACTAGAAATAAATTATGATTGGTAAATCGTAAATTGATAATCGTAAATTGGTAATCGTAAATAAAAATATATAATTTTTTTCACTTTTTGGGGTCGCTGTTGGGGAGGAGGGAAGAGAAATTTTGGAATTTTGGAATTTTTTTTTTGAAATTTTAGATACAAACATTGGCATTCCTCCAACCCAACGTTTATAAAGCATTCTGCCAAAATAAATACGTTGAAATTCGAGAAAGATTGATGACAGGCTTTTGCAATATCTCCAGACACCCCATCCCCCCCCAGTATTATGAAAGGTTACAACATCTGCCTCCATTATCGATGGTTACTCTCTCTCTCTCTCTCTCTCTCTCTCTTGATTATGAAAACCTATTTTCCTCGTCCGCACTCCAAATGATACTTGAACGCTTGGTTATACAGGGTCTGTCAAAAAAAACTAAGCCAATTTGAAATCTCTATAAAATGCACAATTTGATAGAGATTTCAAATATTTTTTTACACTAAATAAATAAAAGGCTCATAAATAATCTGTGATAATTTTATAACTTCATTTTAAATATTTTAGGAGTTATGCGGTTATTTCTACAGATTGCGAAAATTTCAGTTTTTCTCTTTATGTAATATCTTCTTTTTTCTCTTTTTCAGAATTTGTTTAGATTTAAAATTTTTCGTGAATACCTCTAAATATGCCATTCTCACATGAAGATAAAATAATTATAAAGCATTATAGAGTTGCAAGGAAATTACTTTCTGAATTCGATTATAAAGGATGGACTAGATCGGGTTTAGATTACTTATTGAGAACTATCGATGAAACAGGAAGCATTGAAAGGAAGGTTGGTAGTGGGCGACCAAAATCAGTTAGAGTAGATGAAAATATTCAGAAAGTGGAGGAACGTATCCTTAGTCAAGAGGATCGACCTGGTAGCCACATGACACCTGCTCAAATATCAAAAGAACTAGAAATATCAGAATCAAGCGTAAGAAGGATTATTAAATCTGATCTGCAATTTAAACCATTTAAGAGTGCATGGACAAAGTGATAGAAATGCAAGGGAATCATATTGAAGTTCTTTTAATTTTATTAAACTAAAAATTATCTACAGTATATCGTAAAATTTTTTTTTTCCATGTTAAGTAGGAGAATCTCACTTTTTAGTTAATTATTAATAAAATTAACAATTCTGAAGATATCGTCATAAAAATTAAAGGATAATAGGTGATTACCTATACTTTATTGTGTAAAAAATTCAACTTAATTAGATAAATGGTTTTGTTTTAATAAAGGTTTGAATTTGGCTTAGTTTTTTTTTGACAGACCCTGTATATCTGAAACGTCTACTCAACATCTCATAATGAAGTTCGCTTTCTGAAATGAATAATAGCTATTTTGAAATGTTTATTTGAAATATCAAGTAAATGGTGTTTAAATGTTTCAGATATATAAAGATGTAGAAATTAAACATTTCATTTGTATAATAAGTTAAATTTCTATTCGTTGCGCATGCGCATTATGGTTAAAAATATTTTAACACTGTGACGCAGTATTTTTAGTGTTCATATTTTTACGGGATATCTCGAAAAGAGGAGAAAACCATTATTATATTTCTACATTTATTCATTTATTTCATGTAGGCTTAGGCTTTCTAAGTGTTTTTCATGCATTTATTAATTTTATTTATTCGGCTAGACTGTAAGCCTATAATCCCGAACCCTGCGCTAGCCTTAGAACAAGGCCTCTTGATAAGCGGTAGGCCAGCCCTAGATTCATCTCTAATTTAGACATCTTATACTTTAGGAAATGAATCCAGAACTGAGAAGTAAAAACTTTGAGGAAAAATTAATCGAATTAGATACTATGTATTCATTTGAAAAGCGTCGACTTATAGGAGAACTAATTCAAGTATTTGAAACTGTTAAGTGACTTTCATAATGTAAATTACAGGAAGTTATTTGGTAGAAATACATAGTCAGTTACTAGAAGAAATGATTATAAATTGAAAGTCACAAGTTTTTAAGAGTAATGCTTTGCAGCAATTGCTCTCATATGAACTTAAATTTATACTTGGACTTAAACTCCTTAAACTTTCATGCATTAGACATTTTATTGTTAGACGATTCATTAGACATTTCATTGTTAGACAATTTATTAGACATTTCAGATTAGTCTTTTCAATTGTTTAAAAAATTGGGACAATTTAGACATTTGAAATGACGGTAAATATTTGGCTGGACACAGGGGCTACATTTTTCTAGTGTAGTTTTCTCTGCTTTGTTCGAATCTGATACCCATTTCTTGTGCAAATGAATAGAAACTATTTTTTTTTTCCATTCCAAAATACGGAGTGTTTTCTACTCATTTGCACAAGAAATGTGTGTCAAATTCCAACAAAGCAGAGAAAACTACACCAGGAAAATGTAATTCTGATAAAAAACTAGCTAACCTAACTAAATTAACTAACCTAACCAACCTGTGCAAATGTAAACCTGTGCAAATGTAAAGAAATAAGAATTTGTTTGCATTATTTTGGAGTCATATTTCGTCATATTTGCCACAGGAAAGACCATGTCATTTTCGTTTTCGTCATTTTCGTTTAAACTAAAGAAAATATCATTACTTAACCTAACCAATCATCAAGGGCATTCAGTTGGCCTAACCGGGCATTCAGTTGGCCTAACCGTGCATTCAGTTGGCCTAACAGGTTAATATTGGTTATTTCACCTAAATATCTTCTGATCTTTTCGTATTAGGCTCACTGTCACATTTCGGGCAAGTTAAGGATGAGAGAATAACGCCGTAATTGATAAAAACATCCAATGCTTTCTCTTCATCTAGGGCACATGCCGAATCAAGTTCTCAAAGTCAGAAACCACACGAACAGCACGTCATAATTCTATCACAAACACGACCAAACTGAATCCAATTAGAAAAAAAAATAGACAGAACAGAAACCAACCAACTAATTAAGTCGCAGAGTAGCGAAAAAATAGCCCAATCAGGAAAAATATTTTAGGAAAAAAAGTACATTATAGCCAAAACAGGAAATATTCACTATAAAAATGTAACTTGTAATTTTTTCTATAATCTTGCATTTCCACAAAAAATGATTAGTACCATCGTAAAGAGCATGAAAAATAGTGCTAGTGAAACACAACCTCTCATTTCTCGTTAGCCCCTGTGTCCAGCCAAATATTAACCGAAATGACTTACTGAAGTGTTTAACTAATGTGAAATATCTAATGGTTTAGACATTTCAAAATTCACAAAATTGGGACAATGAAACCTCTAACGAAACATGAGAATAAAAACCCACTCTAATAGACAGAGTTTATTTCCACGACAGTTTCGACGCCCACTAAAACATTGTTTTAGATTTTGTGTCTTCCGTAGTTAATTCCAGGGTGGATATTCCGTGTTTAAATGGTTTGATTCTGAGCAAGTTTCTGGAACATTTCAACTCATTGGACTCTATTCCCAAAAGATTCCGGTTAGCTTTAGACAAGCTCAGGAATGAAGCAATATTTGTCACTAAAGCGGACAAAAGTAACACTGTGGTTATTTTGGACAAGTGTGATTATAAACAAAAATGGAAGCGTTACTTAGTGATGAATTCACCTACACCAAAGTGAGATCGTCCCCCCTAAAGCGTCTTTCTGCCGAATTCAACAAAACCATCAGGAACTTATTAAAAGATGTCCCGGCGATTGATCCTAAAAGATTTCTACAGATTAACCCCAAACTCCCCACATTTACGGCCTACCCAAAACCCATAAGATTAATATACCACTCCGTCCCATTATTTCACACAGGGGTTCCTTTAGTTACAGGTTATCTAAATTTCTTGCAGATAAATTATCCCCATTAGTTGGTAAATTTTCAGGCTCGCACATCACTAATTCCTGTGACTTTATTAACAAAGTTATGTCCTTAGATTTAAAACGGGGAAGAATGATAAGTTTTGATGTTGAGTCCTTGTTTACGAAAGTTCCCATTGATGATGTACTTAGTTTTTTAGATAGAAAATTGCCAACATGTAACGTAGAACTAGGCATGCCCACATCTGTATTTTTAGAACTGATAAAACTCTGTGTCACCAATAATGCCTTCTCCTTCGGTGAAGAATTTTATTTGCAACGTTTTGGTATGGGAATGGGGTCCCCTTTATCCCCAATACTGAGTACATTATATATGGAGTATTATGAGTCGGAATTGTTGCAAACAATATGTCCCAGGAATCTAATTTGGTTTCGTTATGTAGATGATATTTTCTCATTTTGGCCTGACCACTGGAACAACTTTGACACTTTCTTTCAGTCATTAAATAATCTTGTTCCCTCTATTAAATTTAAATATGAATGGGAGAACGACAAACAATTACCTTTTCTAGATGTTTTGGTCATTAACGAAAGCGGAAAGCCCAATTTCACGGTCTATAGAAAACCTACTCATTGTAATTCGTACATTCATTATTTTCATATCATGATGAAGGGGTTAAAAGCTCAATTATTTCTTCCATGTTTCTAAGAGCACTCAGGATTTGTAGCCCACATTTGCTGGATCCGGAAAATTCAAAGATTTGGAACATTTTTAAGGATTTAAAATATCCTGAGTGGTTTATCGGAAAGGCGTATTTTAAAGCCAGGAAATCTTTTTATGCCCCTCGGGAACCTTCAGTTAACCAAAAACAATATGTGAGTTTGCCTTACATTGCCGGCTTAGAAAGAGTAAAACCGTTGACGAAAGAATTTAAGTTTGCTTTGGCGTTCAAATATTCGTCTACCGTGAAAAGTAAATTGGTTAGGAATAACGTTGCAAAAGAGGAACAAGCCTGTGTCTACAGCATTCCCTGTAAAAGTTGTGATTTAGTATACGTGGGTGAAACTGGAAGAAATATTGAAACCCGTATCAAAGAACACAAATATGCCTTCAGAAGTTGTAATACTAATAATGCCATTTTTTATCACGCTAGCCAAAATAATCATGCTATAGATTGGGAATCAAGTAAGGTACTTTATAAATGTAATAATTATGTCAAAAGAAAAATAATAGAATCTGTGTGTATAGAAAAAGTAGATAATTTTAATTTGTGCGAAGGTACTTATAAGTTAGACCCTTTAATGAGATTCTTGGTCAATAAATCCCTTACGGAGTCGTGGGAACGTGTTCGAACCTAAGTGTGAATTTCTTAAATGTCTCTGGATTGGAATGTTTCCTTACTCGCTTTTAGTAAATGTAATAATGGAAGTAATTAATGTGGAAATAAATATATGCAGTAATTATGTCAAAACATTAGGATCTGTATGTATAGAACAAGAAGATATTTTTAATTTGTGGAAATGTAGTTATAAGCTGACCCTGTAATAAAATGCCCTTCTGGTTTCGGGAGAACGATATCTAACCTAGGTGCGAATTTCTCAATGGTCTCTGGATTATTTCCTAATCGCCTTTTTTCATTCGTTTTTCGGTTTTAATTTCTGTATAATAAACAACAATGTAATAACCAATGTAATAATAAATTTATAATTTCTGTAATTAATAATTATGCAATATTAAATGTAATAAATTTAATTATAAATGTAATAATTATGTAAAAATAATAGAATATGTATGTTTAGAACAGGAAGATAGTTTTAAAATTTGTGCGAATGTACTTAATGAAAATGCCCCTCCTGTCTCGAGAGAATGGAATCCAACCTAGGTGCGAATTTCTTAACGGTCGATCCCTGAACTGTTTTTCCCTCTTGTTTTGTTTCATTTGTGTTTCTGTATCCACCCGAGGAGGATGCCAGTGGGCGTCGAAACTGTCGTGGAAATAAACTCTGTCTATTAGAGTGGGTTTTTATTCTCATATTTTGACCTTCACGTAAAAAAGTGAAGTTTTTTGCCTCTAACGAAACGCTTACTTGTATTTAGAGTGCAAAGTCTTTATATCCAAACTAGAAGTACTGAGTTTGAGGGTGAAGATTTTAGTGTCATGCGGCTTCATATAAACAAACAATTGTCGAAATGGTTTACTAAATGGAGATTTAGGTGTATTGGTTGACTAGTTATATAGGGACGAGCAGCTTTAGGGCATAAGAACTGTTTTTGTGCTGAATTTCTTATATATATATATATATATAAAGAACGACGTTTGTTTAGAAGTGTCCGCACAAGAAGAGGTGAGAAAACGAGCAAATGAAAAATGAGACACCTCTCAGGAATCGAACCCAGAATCATCCAATTGCCGGTCGGATATAATATCCACTACACCAAGGTCCCCGATTAGTCAAAACTCGAAATTCTCCTACATACGAGCGGATCGAATGCCCTGAGGGGGCACCTTCTCATGCCGTACATATATATACATTTTAACTGCAATTTCGAGTTCTGACTAATCTGGGTCCTTGGTGTAGTGGTTATCATATCCGATCAGCAATTGGATGATTCCGGGTTCGATTCCTGGGAGATGTCTCATTTTTCATTTCCTCGTTTTCTCTCCTCTTCTTGTGCGGACACTTCTAAACAAGCGTCGTTCTTTACGTTAATTATACTGTGTTGTTTGCAGTTAAAAAGAAAAAAAAAAAAAAAATATATATATATATATATATACACAGTTATATATATATATATATATATATATATATATATATATATATATATATATATATACCTCTTCTGTGTGCTTTATTAAGATCCAGACGTTTCAGTAAATCCTATTTCTGTTTCTAATGCAAATGATTTTAGACTGATCCTCAACATATAGGATTCGGTCATTAATCTAAATGTAGCAAATAATAAATATACCAAATATTATATTAATGATGTGGTATTACCTCACGTGTAAGATTGGTATAAAGTGAGACCATTGAAGAGGAAATTAGGATTTCCCGAGACGTTCGAAAGTTGATAAGCACAAAGAAGAGACACGCTGGAGAATCATTTCAAACGGAAATCGCTGTCGTGAGCAAGTGTAACGAGCGGAGTGAGCACCTCAGGTTTAACGAGAGAAGGAAAGGCTTAATTATTAGGCTCAGACTTTGCTGATCTCCACAAAGAGATGATGAAAAGAGAAAGCAGCATTCTTGGTGGAGGACATTTAGTACGAGTATACGACTTCAGTAATGGAGTACAGATGTAAAGAAAATGTAAAAATACGACAAAGTACGACAAATACGACAATGTAACAAACTATTTAGAGAACAGTATTAAAAAAAATAATAAGGAAATTATTTCCAGTACAGAAGTTAGTTAATTGAAACATCTCATTGTTTCTAGGTAAAGAGCCCACCGAGTCCTGGAGGATTCATTTGGAGAAACTTTGATTATAAAAACCTAGATACTCTTTCGAGCCTTTATGTTTAATTTACTGGTTAAAACTCACTTTGAAGAAGGCTGTGTAATGTTTTGGTCTCCCGTAATGTATACAGTAACTTCGCGAAAGATACAAAATGTTGAAAGACGAACAGGAAAAGGGTAATACCGAAATTATGAAAAGAAGAAAGACGTCATTATTCTTGTTATTAAACCGATCCTTACGTAGAAGTAAAGAGGAACAACAAAAAGATTAAAATGAGGTCTTTTGAGTGCCACATGGATACGTCGCTAATCTCTTTTTTTTTTTAAAAGACTGTAGCTAGGAGTAATGAAGTTGGGTTTAGTATTAATGGAAAGGAGACAAAAAAATTCTGAAAAGCCTAAAAAATTACTAATTGTTATAACAACGTTTATTTTTGCATATTTTTTTCTTTGTGGTGACACTAATAAAATTTCAGAAACAAAATCAAATTATTATTGATTAGTAGACCTAATATTTTAGGCTTTATAGAAATTTCATGTTTCTAGGCGAATTTTTTTCCGAAACCACGTCCAAATAATTTTTTATTTAATGTTATTTCCATTAATATAATTAGCATTACGAAATGAGATGAGATCGACCCACGTTCTATAACAGACATCCTAAACAGTGAACGACAAATTTTCTTGTCTCTGGTTTTTAACATCGTTCTCCTAAGCTTAAACTTTAGAGACTTCAGATGGAGCCACTCTGAGGTCCATTATGGGATTGTGTTGGCATTAAAAAAAAATCTATTAAAAAAATCCAGATAAATAAACCTTAAAAAAATTGTCTTTTTTATTTTTTATTTATTTTTTTGGTATGTGAAACTTTCCATTAGTTTTTAATATTAAAATCCAAAGTATTTTCTCAGATTTTATCATTATTCGTTCATTTTAACGTTAATTTTTTTCTTTTAACATATTGTTTAACCCATTTTTTAAATTAAACGCCTTACGGTTTATCATCATTTCCTAATCTTATCCTTATTAATGTACAATTACCAAAACCCCCATAAGTAAAGTATTAGTCTCTATGGTCACTTTAATAAAATATGGAAACAATTGTCTTATTTGATCAGGCAGATCATAAACATATTTTGAACTCAACGTGTTCGCAACAAGTTATTTAATATTATGCCATTTAGAGACTTAAAATGAAGCTAGGCAGTAAGAAAATTATATTGATGGGTAACAATAAATCTGAAAATATTTTTATTACGCGTGGAATGCTAATATACAGGGTGGGCCGTAAGTCGTTTTACCAAAGTGAGTTTAACGAAACTTACTTCGGTAGAGCAACTTATGGCCCACCCTGTATATATAATTGTAGTTTTAATGCTTATTTATAACACACTAATTATAATATAACCCAAAATATATATGACCGATGAAGTGGATTAAAAAAAAATCCCGATTTTAGCTAACTCTGATTGTGGAAGGTTTAAAACAGGTATGTCCCTAAAATAACACTGTACAACAAATTTTTGGTTCAGAAAAAAACGGGAATAACATTCGGTCATTCTTAATATTTCGAGTGTGCTGATTCCAAATCTGAAAATAGTTTTTTTCTATCACGTCACGTTTTTTTGTAATGACTGCTTAAAATCTTCATACCAAAAAATAAGAATATATTGATAAACAGATAGGCTTTATCATATGGAACAGTTTAATTATTGCTATACTTCAACATATATGCACAAAATTAACATAAAACTCTCGTATTATACTGTTTTCAACTCATTATTTGTATTTATGCTGGCGTTTGTGTGATGCTTCTGGTTGGTCACGCTTTAAATTCCAGCAGAAATCGGCCAGCATAGCGGGACTCCACTTCGCTTTGTATCGGCTCTCCATTGTGGCTATATCCTGGTGGAATCTCTCCCCGTGTTCGTCGCTAACAGCAGATGCGTTTTCCGGAAAGAATGAGAGATGTGAATGCAAAAAACGAATTTTCAATGACATCTTACATCTGAGACGTTGGTATGAGTTGATAAGTTGATTCACAAGTGCAGCATAGTTGTCGTATTTAGTCTTTCCTAGTAGACTGCTGCACACGTTTTTGAATGCACGCCAGGCTGCCAACTCAACCTCATCCATCACCGCTTCAAAGTGTTCGTCTAGCATGAGTTGGCGAATTTGAGGGCCGACGAATATGCCTTCTTTAATCTTGGCATCACTTATTTTTGGGAATTTTTCCTTTAGATATTTGAAGGCAGGCTTATCCTGTTTCAACGCCTTTGCAAATTGTTTCATCAGCCCTAGTTTTATGTGAAGTGGCGGCAAGATAACCTTTTCCTTTCGTACTAGTGGTTCGTGAATAACATTGTGAATCCAGGTGAGGAATTGTCTTGCGGCGGCCATACTGAGCGTGTGTAGTGTTCAGACCTTGCTCGGCTATCCCATTTGCATAGGAAACACATATATTTCATATGCATTTGGTACGATTGGTCTAATGACGATTGGTCCAATGACGATTGGTCCAAAACCGATTGGTCCAATACCGATTGGTCCAACTGGTAGCGTATACAACGACGAGTATAGCTTAAAACCAATAGTTTACGTGGAAATGTTGGGGTTCGACTTACAACATTACTGTGTTAGATTTCATAAGTCACATCTCTTTTCCCTTTACAACTGCTTTTGTGAAACCCATGGAGCGGCGTGTGTGCGAAATAGTGTTATCCGAAAGAGGAAAGGAAAAACCCTATGCACCGTAATGTAGAGGTACATGGTCTATACGGGGGCTCCGCCCCCGTACCCCCGAGACCTAAATTATACAATGGGATAAGTGTGTGGAAGAACTGTACCCACCATGTCTGGGCAGCCGGAACAAGGAACAAACTAATGTAAAGGGTAAGTACGACATTATAAACAGTTTTCATTTATTACATACCAATAAAACCTTTAAAAGCAATATAATAAGTTTGTTTCAAATAAAAAGAAGGATTAGTATTATTATACTTCTGTACACCACCAGTATTTCCAAATATTAAATCGCCATAATTAACAAATCTATCTGTAGTAGAAAACCAAGGTTGTCTCTTACTAAAAATATTAGCATTACCACCATAGGCTTTAATCTGATACTGAATACCTGATACTGCATTTTTCTCTTAGTTAATAAGTATGCTTTATGCTTTTAGTTTAATATGTAGCTTTTAGCTATAGTATGTTTTATAAATAAACAAAGTAATATGTAGCTTTTAGCTATAGTATGTTTTATAAATAAACAAAGTAATTTCAAATAATTATTATATCAATTTCTGTAAATAAAGTTTTTTTCTAAGTTTCATTTAACTTCCTTCCATTTAACGCCCGATTGGACGAATCGTCGTTGGAAAAATGGTTCCTTGGACGAATTGTCTGATTGGACCAACCGGCATTGGACCAATCGTCATTGGACCAAATGTCATTGGACCAATTGTCTGGGACCGATTTCATATAGTCAGTTTGCAATCCATTGAGAATAGCCACAACCTTCAAATCTGCGCAGATAAACCATTCATGTTCATTGTATTTTATACAGTCCAGAATAAAAGCAATATTGTCATACGTTTCTCTCAAGACGACTGAGTGAGCGATCGGAACAGAAGGCATTGTGTTCCCATTGTTTAGCAGTACACCCTTAACACTGTACAGAGATGCATCAATGAACAATCTCCACTGATTCGGTTCATAGCACAAACCCAGAGCATCGAACAGACCATGTATATCAATGCAATAACAAAGATTGTTCTTCATTGTGAAATATTCCTGCAAATCCAAGGAGCGCTTTCGGAATGCTGTAATTTGTACGTCTTCCGCCAGCAGATTCCATTCTTGTAGAGGTAAGGCCAGCAGTTCACTTTGTTGCTTGCTTGGTAAGTATTAAATCACGGACCAAATCATTGAGTTCAGGCTGCGTGATGAGATGTTGTTCTTTCTT
Source organism: Bathynomus jamesi (assembly GCA_023014485.1). NCBI lineage: Eukaryota > Metazoa > Arthropoda > Malacostraca > Isopoda > Cirolanidae > Bathynomus > Bathynomus jamesi. The sequence goes on along the minus strand of JAJOZX010003286.1, from coordinate 162,063 downwards.
GGACTCGACTTGAGCTTCATAGCATTCGCCGTATGATTCCAATTAATTTGTCAGAGTCTGTGTTATCGGTCGGCATTTCAGCTGGAGGACGAGGGATGGGTATATCTGTAGAATGTTCCACAGGACGCATAGATAGCAGAACGAAGATTTGGGTAGACTATAATATGCTAAAATGTGCTAAAAACACCAAATTTGACGTATATTCAGAAAAATAAAAGATTCAAACCTGTGATGTTCGTTAAGCAGAAATAGCAATCAGTTGAATGGTCCAGCGGCTCTCTCCATACCATTGGGACACCGAATCCCAGACCAGGACCGATGCCTTTGAACTATGCAGATAACGAGCTTGTACATCTCACACAGCAGATATGAGGCGCCCAGTGCTTGTCCTGATCACCAACTTTGCATGCGAAGTATAATTCATAAAGCTTTTTCACGTGAGAAGTCAACTTCCTTTTATACTGTTTTAACGTTAATGTCCCACAAATATAACAAAAACTGTCTGGCGAATTTTTGCACTCTCTAGGCGTTGTAGCATAACATCACTAAAAACCTGTAAAATAAGAAAATGATAGATCAATTTGCAATTTCACACAATATAGACGTTGTCGGTGAAATATACATAATTTGATAGCTGTTATTCACTAATACTCACTTATAGCACCGATTTATGATAAAATATGGCTGACAATTTTGTTTTAAATGATTAATGAAAGAAATTTTCCATAAAATCAAAGTGGAAAAACAGAGCCGAACACCATCACCAAAGCATACGCATGACTGAACAAAATGTAAAAGATGCGTTCAGAGAACCAGTGGTTCTCAAAATGATACAATGAAATAGGGTCATTTTCATAAAATCGGCGGGTGATACAAATAAATGAGTGTTATTTTCGTAATCTACGCATAAAAATAAACGATCTCATTTCCGTTTTTATTTCACTGTTGTACAGTGTAATCAACCAACCAAGAGTCCATTTTGAACATAGAAATTCGAAATATTCTGAAAACGGTTTCTAATGAAACAATATGAACGATTGCCACTTACATTAACTTATCAAAAACAATATTTCTTGCGCTTTCTTGAACAGTGATTCGTGCACTAGAATCACAAGATGATAAGGATAATACGGACCTTTTCCAGTTTGTGTACCGTTTTTCATATAATTTATTTTTGCTTTATAAGGCTAACTAACGAAAATATCATGACCTAACCTAACCAATCGTCAAGGGCGTACAGTTAACCTAACGATTGGTTAGGTTAGGTCGTGATATTTTCGTTAGTTAGCCTTATAAGCCTAACTAAAGAGATTGATATTATCACTCATTTTTGATCTGAAAAGAAGCAAAAATAAATTATATGAAAAACGGTACACAAACTGGAAAAGGTCCGATAATACATCCGCTACCTTACTTTCATTTTGTTGGGTATTTCATCACTTTTCTATTTCACGTAAGTATATTTTTTTAAAAAAGGCGACAGGCCTCCCGATTGGTCAAAAAAATAGTTTTAATTGTGTCGAAATATAGGCCTATACACTTTTTCTATATTATAAACGAGGAGAAATCCACATCGAATTCAGTTTAAGCGCGTAAATTTCAATAATTCCGAATTAATGGTATTTATAATTTAACGAAAATTAAAGCTTATAATGGAGATGTTATGGGATTTATATCTTGCCAATAAAGCTTATCTTTATCCTTATCCTTAGCTTTAAAGTATGAAAATGAAAATCCAATGGAAATCTAATAAAAATGTAATGGAAGTTTGAGATGTAATTTTGCTCCTTCCAAAATCACAAGATTTCTTTACCGATTTACCTTTTATTCATAAAAAATAAAATAAAAAAATAAATAAATAAATAATTAAATAATATAATTAAAATTCCACAACGAAATTTTGTATTTTTATTTTTTACTCAAATTCTAAAAAAAATGAAAATTAAAGAAAATTTTTTTTTTATTAAATCATTTGAAATTGAAATTATTTTTATTTATCTATTTTTATTTTTGTTATTTTTTTTTAACTGCTATTTCAGGCGTCGTTTTTTTAAGAGTTTTCTTATTTTGTTTATCTTTTTATTTTTTAGTTGGTTTTCCTTTGTACATTGTTTGAATTCATTATTTAATGTCTCGTTTTACAAAGCTTTGTTTTTACATCAGTTTTTTATTTACATTCTAAAATTCTGAAAACGAACGATTTTCATGATAAATGTAAACAAATTATTTATCAAATTTTTTTTTAATTGATTTTTTAAAATTTTAGTTTATTGAAATAAGCAATAATAAATAATTGCTCTAAAGACGTTCTCTAAAGGTTTTTTTAATCATACAATACTTACGCGGTTATCCGTGATTCATTCAATTTGCATCGAGTTAACCGTGATTTACTAATTGTGACCATTGTGTAATTATCTGTGATAATGACACCGAGATAATCGTGATTTGGCACGGTGTTTATATCCGCGGCTCGGAGTCAGTGTCTCTAAGGGCTTCATAGAGTATGTATGTGTGCGCTTGTGTCTTCGCATATTTTCATGTCTTGTGGTGAGTACAAACTATTTAACTGTATATTATACTGTAATAGGATAATACTGTGTGTGGTGGCGCGCAAGATGGGAAGCCAGTCAGTGGTAGGGGGCAGCAACGGCTGCACCACCCACCCACCGGCGGGGTACACTGAGTTAAGTGTGAAATCGGGTTATCCCTGATGATGGATCGTCGTTCTCTCACGGATAACTGAGTATTGTATTTTTTATGTAATATAGTGTGTATCTCTTTCTCTCACTATATATATATATATATATAGAGAGAAGAGAGAGAGAGAGAGAGAGTGCGAAGTCAGATATATTTCACTATTTCTTAGGTGCAACTAAAGGAAAATATTATTTTTCACCTCCCTGATTTAACTTTATTAGATATGATGATAATGACGGATAAACTCAATTTGTCCGTTACATGTGAATTACAAGAGACCTTCTTTTATTAGCCCACAGCTGGGAATAAATAATAGAGAATTTGTTTGTGGTGGGGTGGGGGGTGGGGGTATTTCTGTGATTTCTGCAATGGTTATATCCTTAAAATTAGAGAGAGAGAGAGAGAGAGAGAGAGAGAGAGAGAGAGAGAGAGTAGGCACCGCTTCCCTTTGGCTGTTTGAATCTTTTTCATAATCACCAATGGACGTTTCATTGAAAGCTTTTTCCACTCTCCTTTCAAACAAACAATACTCGAACGCAACCAAAAAATTAAATGAAGAAAAAGTCTAGAAAAATGATAATATTGGAACTTTTATCCTCGTTCCATATTCATTTAAATTCTTTCACAGCGATAATTTGCATTAAATATTCTATAGTCTATTACAGGTATGAAGTATTATATGCATATAATGATAATAATGATCAGCTTAAAATAAGATAAAGATAAGAAAAATTATAATATTGGAACTTTAACCCTCGTTTTATATTCACTTAAATTCTTTCACATCGATAATTTATACGAAATATTTTATAGCCTATTGCAGATATCAATTATTATATGCAAGTAGCATGGGCGCAAAATGGGGCAGTGCAATTGCAATGTTGTAAATGTTGCAAGACCTATCCCCCCTTCCCCTTGTTGCAAGACCTCTCCCCCCTTTGTTTGGATCTCTAGGGGGGAGCTAGTGGGAAACAACCTAACCTAAGAGAGATAGGAGAGAGGAGAGAGCAAGAAAGAGAGCCCATCCTTCGCCTGGACCCACCAGACGCATAATAAAGCGCTTGGTTTTTGCACTTGGATTAGAAGGTCCTAATCAGCCAGTTGGCTTAGAAGGCTTAATGTGGCTTAGAAGGCGTAAATAGCTTATTCAGGTGCACATTATTATTTTTGAGTTGCCAGATTGCGCTATTTATTTAATTAAAGCAGATATTCTTGACAGTTGGCTTAGAAGTCCAACAGTTGTCTTAAGCCGCCAGTCGGCTTAGAAGGCGTAACCAGCCATTTGGTATATATATATATATATATATATATATATATATATATATACAGGGTGGGCCGAAAGTCTGGATCCATAGGAAAATATTTATTTTAATACATAAATTACAACAAATGGTAAATACTTAAAATGAATATCAACTTTAACTCGTAAATGCGTATCCGTGATACTGTACAGTAGTTCGTACTCCAGTATAAATACTCAAATACGTTTTTTATTTCAGCCAGAAATGGCTTCGAATCTAACAACAGAAGACCGGGTAGAACTTGTGCTCATGTACGCAAGACAGGGCGCTACACACAGAGAAGTTGCTACCGAATTCAATAGAAATCATCCTGATAAGCATCCAGTAACACATGCGACTGTTGGCAAGTTGTTTAAACGTTTCAAAGAAACAGGAAGTGTACATGATCGACGGCGTTCTGGTCGTCCAAAAACTGCAACTGATGAAAATACCTCTGCAATGGTATGTGAAACTTTAACGAATAGTCCAGTAAAGTCAACAAGAAGATTATCAAATGAAACACGCATCTCGAGAACGTCAATTCGAAGAATTATTAAAAATCATAGATTCCATCCCTAAGTGTCTCGATGTCAGAGGCCGCCAATTTGAGCATTTGTTATAATTTGTTGTTTATACTGGAGTACGAACCACTGTACAGTATCACGGATACGCATTTACGAGTTAAAGTTGATATTCATTTTAAGTATTTACCATTTGTTGTAATTTATGTATTAAAATAAATATTTTCCCATGGATCCAGACTTTTGGCCCACCCTGTATACAGTGCCCGCGAAAAGTATCCGATCACTCAAGAAAATACAATATTTTCCCTTGATATTCAGAGACACGTAATTCACTTTCTATTTGTTCTAGCGACATCTGGTAACTTTGAGGTTGCTCGCTGATATGAGAGCTATCCAAACGCATTCTCAAATTAGTGTTCTGGTAGCCTTCGTTGCGGGTGGCTGTGTCTCAAATTTGTCAGATTTCACTGTTTGTGTAAATTTCTTGATTTTTTTTTTTTTTTACAGAAAGTGGTGTAAATAAAATTTATATAATGTGTGCTAAAAAAACAACTTAAGAGTGATTGTCGAGGTGCTATTGTTGCTTTGCATGCATGTGGGAAATCACAGAGACCGATAGCTAAGGAATTAAACATATCCCAAAGTACCGTTAATTTATGGGTTTCACGGGCTAAGAACAATGGTGGCCTAACCACGCCAGTCCCTAAAAAACGATCTGGCAGACCGAGAAAAACAAATTCGCGAACAGACAAACTTATGAAACGTTTAGTATTGAAAAACCCAACAATAACTGCGAAAGAAATAAAATTTAATATGAATAATTTGTTATCTGGTGTTTCTGAACGAACTATCCAGGAGCGGCTCCAAAAAGAACTCGGATTACCATCTCGCCATGCTGCTAAGAAACCGTTCATTAATGAAAAAATGCGTAAAAAACGTGTCGCATTTTGTAAAAAATACATTCATTGGACTGTTGATGACTGGAAGAAGGTTTTATTTAGCGATGAGTCGACATTTTTGACATTCAGAAGTTGTCCAAAAAAGGTTCGCCGGCCTATTGGCTCAAATAGGATGGACCCTAAATACACCTAAAGACAATGAAACACCCTCCAAGTGTGATGGTTTGGGGTTGTTTCGGTTACTATGGGCGTGGAAACTTATATTTTCTTCCGAAGAACACAACTATGAATGGTGCACGGTATTTAGCAATGCTACAGATAAACTTCCAATGGCAATGGCAATCCAAAGGACAAAACATACATGCATGATGGTGCACCATGTCACAGGGCCAAAATAGTGACAAAATGGATTACTGACAATAAATTTGATATTTTGGATTGGCCTGGTAATAGTCCAGATCTCAATCCGATAGAAAATCTGTGGCTAATAATAAAAAATAAGGTTGAATGCCACGACACTGGCTCAGTCGAAAAATTACAAGAGGCCATCAAAAAGGTATGGTGCAAGGAAATATCAGTGGAAGTTTGTCAAACTTGATTAAATCCATGCCAAAACGTCTAGAACAAGTCATCCAAACCAAAGGACAGATGACAAAATACTAATATAAGGTTAGTATACATTTAAACATTGTTTTTTATGTAAAAAATACAAATTTCAAGGGTGATCGGATACTTTTCGCGGGCACTGTATATATATTATATATATAATTAAATGATATCGTTTATATATACAACCAAAAGAATTAAATAAAACACTTACATCATTCTGTTTATTTAGACGACTTATTGGAATTAATTTCATGAAATATATAGAAAATAAATACACGATCAAAATAGTTCATTCTATGCACAGTTTAAACGAGAATATCAATATATATATATATATATAATATATATATATATATATATACAGGGTGTCTATAAGTCCGGCATCATAGGAGAAATTCATATTTTTTTATTTCTACAAACCATAATTTATGCTCGGGATGCCAATTTCCCGTCCACCATTCTGTTCAGTGACGAGGCTGTTTTTTATGGAAATGGTGAGGTAAATCGACAGAACATCCGCTACTGGTCTCAAAACAATCCTCACTGGTATACCTCTTCAAAGGAACAAGGTGCATCTCGGGTGATGGTATGGTGTGGCATTTGGAAGGATCGCATCATAGGCCCCCTCTTTTTCGATGAACATGTCACTGGAGGCGCCTACCTACGTATGCTCAAGGAAGAAGCATTTCCAAGTGTCTTGAACGAAGAAGGAAATTTCCCAATATGGTTCCAGCAAGATGGCGCTCCTGCACATTACAGCGCCCAAGTAACGGAGTATCTGTACGAACAATTCCATGGTCATTGGATAGGACGTCGAGGGCCTGTGGAATGGCCAGCTAGAAGCCCGGATCTCACGCCATCATTCACCGTGTGCTTGTTGACTGGGTATCACGTCTGAATTTGTGTATTGAAAACAATGGTGGACATATTGAGCACGTTCTGTAAATAAAAGCTTTTGTTTTGCCTTTTTTATTATTTTTCCTATGATGCTGGACTTATAGGACACCCTGTATATATACATATACAATAAAAATAATAATAGTATAATAAATACACAGTTTAAACGAAGAATATATTATATATATATATATATATATATATATATATATATATATATATAGGCCCGGATTTAGCTATAGGCGAACTAGGCGATCGCCTAGGGCCTCGTCCCAAAGGGGGCCTCGCTCAAGCCGTTTTGCGCGTTCTGTTCAAGTGATATTAATGATTTAGAACTCTATGAAGAACTTAAAGTACTTTGCAGGTTTATACCTGAGAAAACAGATCTCGGAAATGCCCTTGTTTATATAGTGCAAAAACAACTAAGTGAGATTTATCCTAATGTTTATGTTGCACTTCGAATAGTATTAACCATCCCAGTTACTGTTGCTTCGGCTGAAAGAAGTTTCTCGCGTCTCAAACTTATTAAAACATATTTGCGTTCCACCATGTCTCAAGCGAGATTGCAATCATTAGCTATGTTATCAATAGAAAACGATATAACAAATTCATTAGATTATTCTCAATTAATTGAAGAGTTTAGCTCGAAGAAAAGTAGAAAAGCATTGCTGTAATATTCAAGAAGCATCTGAACCAAATTTAAAGCATTAATATTTAGCCTGATAAGTCGATCGTTCACTATTATAAAAATGAAATGTCAACACCTCTTATACATCACATATGAAAAACGTTTGTATACTATGGAAGTCATTACCTATAATATTATATAAATCTTAGAAATCATTGTCTTATATTTTCGATACAAATCTTGATTCATATTATAATTTATACTTATTTGTATGGTTTATTTATATTTCTTATACAATTTCCATGCGTGATTATTTTAGTTTGGTTTAATTTTTAAGTGCTGGCATAGTTCTGTCTATGCGGGATTCTAATATTGCTGGTATAGTACCGATAATTAAGTCCATATTTTCATATATATAGGCCTAGGGCCTCACAACTTCTAGATCCGGCCCTGTATATATATATATATATATATATATATATATATATATATATATATATATATATAACAAATAATAATAATATAAGAAATACACAAGTTGAACGAAGAATATATATATAATCAAAAAATAATATATAAACATCAAAATACATACACTTTATGTTCTATTGCGTTTAACTAAAATACTAAACTCGCACGTGATCGAGTTTACAGTTACATCATTGTTGCTTTGTACGATGCAATAAATACGATTTAACATTATTTCACCGCTCAAGTTATGGAGATGCCTATACTCGATGTAAAGGGCCTTCATATCGTTCAATACTATTTTTGTGGCCATTTTATATTCGGTTGGCAAGTTATCTTTAAACACGGACAGAATACAATTAAAATCACGCACAAAGAGGGCATCGTTAGCCACATCATTATTAAATTAAAGTTAATAAACACTCCTTTTCAATCGAGGGTTTATTCTTACCGATCAGCGCTTTTCAATCGTGAACTCTTCTTCACAATGCATAGCGGCAGTTGAAATAATCTTCAAAGTCGTAACGACAGCTGCTCATTATATAAAGAAACAATTCTTCAAGGTGAACGGTGTAGGTGAGCTCAGCCTTGTACCACTCAAGTCCTTTGTACCAAAGTTCATGATATTTCGAAGAGTCTAAACCTTTTAAATAAGCATCCAGCTCTAGACCATTCTCACCTTTGTTCAGGCCTACATTCGGTAAACCCGTCGAACAGAGCAGTGTATGCGTATTCAAGAACCGTATCAAAATAAAGCATATCCCTAACACGCGCGTCTAATATAGGCTTCAGCTCGCGTAGGGACAAGAACGTTATTATCAGACGCATTCTTCCACATCAGCCGTATATCAATGCATGGCTGCTCGCTATTTATATACAACGTACAAACAATGGCATATAAGGGGTTATCACTAATCTGTTCTCTTCTTGTACCTACACCTGCAGGTATTTTATAGCGATCCTCGCTCCACTTCTCAACTACCACGAAGACTCTATTCATCTCATCAACACTTAAATAAACAACATTCCGTTTACCAGAGTTTGTTTGTTTACAAGTCGTTTCCAGTACATAGTTAATGGCACCGGTTTTACGCGCAATGACTTCGTCACGGACAAATCGTACACGGCATTGAGAATGCTGCTCAAAGGAAGCTCCGTCACATTCTATTGTAAGGAGTGCACGTCCAGTCGGTTCAAGCTCTGAGATGACTATGAGCCACAGGTGGGCGGATCGGCTCGACAGGAGGTGTGGAGGAGTGAGTCACACCATAAGCTGATAAATCGTGTACGGTGTTGTTCCAACGTGAAAGAATCATGCGAATACCTGTTTCCCATTATACTGGGTAGGTGCTTTGAGAATTTTTCCATCTGCGATACATGAAGTAATATCGGTTTTAATGTTTTATCACTCTCACTTCCCAGAATGCGCACCATACATTTTCGCTCAGGGGATTTTCACGAACTAAACACATTTTATTCACACTCCGGCGCACTATTTGAGGGAAACATGTGCCCATATTTTTCCTTTTTGTTTAACAGGCGAAACTCGTCTCTAAATTCTATTAAAAACTCACGCAAGCCTTTAGCCACAACCTCACTGCAAACCTCGTCATAATATATATTAATGTAGTGGTAAAAATACTTCAGATTCTCCATTATGACAAGATTTACATTCTCAGCTGCATGGTACGAGTACTCGGTATGATGCAACATGACATAATATCGTTTGTCATACCACTCATCAACAAGACTCACTGACCATAACCATTGTTTCTCTTCTGCACGTGTTGTTTCTTCCACTTCACGGTATATGTAAGATTTTATAAAGTTTAGTCCTACAACATAGTTCAATACATCGTTTGTACCACGAAATCCTACAATGCTCTGGCCAGAATAGCCGTAGAGTATTTGAATCTCTTGTTCCTCAAGCTTCGTACGGTTCAATGTAGCCTTAAAAGTATCAAAGGAGGGAGGGATAGGGAGTCTTTCAGTATCCACCACATTTTCACACTTTACCGAATACCACTTCATAAAACTCGAGCACGCAATATTAAAGGTAGCCATCACTATTTTTCGTCTACGTGAGATTTCGTCAAATACACGTCTGAGATCCAGGGCTTGCAGCGGTCAACTGAGCACGCGGGGGTAGAGATATGCCCAGGTAGTAGCAGGAATCACGTGACCATTGGTCGATCACACAGAGGGCGGAGCTGAGGACTTTTCCTGTACACACACACACACACACACACACACACACACAAAGGATAAAATGAAACGCTAATTGAATTTATTTAATAAACGTATCGAATTATTGAAGGCATATATATATATATATATATATATACTGCGCCCTCGATATATGAGAGGGATAGGTTCTGCTAAAACCTCGCATAATGCAAATTCGCATATATCGAACTTATAGTTAAAAGAAAAAAATAGGGATGCGTTCCACAACCAGTTTTTTTTACCCTCCCGGCACCCCCAACAATAAATATGCCACATTTTTACATCAAAAACATTCAACAAGATAACAGTAATGCTATATATTACATCAATACTGTAGAGTATAAATATTAAAGGACATAGTAAGCTGAAGGCCCAGTACTAGGCAGAGGACGTTTAGAAGCCATGTCTACAATAAACAGTAAGACAAAACTGGAAAAAGCACTAAAAGATAGTGAAAAACACAACACAGTCTAGAGCACAACGCACACGCTATAACGGTTTATGCGAGACTGTTGTTGTTTGGCGGGAACACGTCGGTGCGCTCAGCGGCTCAGCAATATTTCACACTAGGTGGCGCATAAATGCAAATTTTTTCCGCACATAGTGAATTCTTGGTAGAAATAGGGTCTTCGCATAACCGAATTTGCATATGCTGAAGACGCATATATCGAGGGCGCAGTGTATATATAGCAGGGGCGACGCCAGACTTTTCATATAGGTCAGGCACAATCATTTTGGGCTTGATATGACTTCGATAGAATTCATATTAATGAATATGTAAATTTTGTTTTTTAAAAAATTTTGCTTTTGTTTTCAAAAATTACTTAAAGCCTACTAAATCAATAAATTGTTTTATAATTATAATAACTTACTTATATTTTATTATGTCCTTAGAGAATGTCTTCATCATATTTAATCTACCATGAGTCATTTATACATAAACTCCAACCTCCTCGGTTTCAATGCAAATTCTTCGATGACCTTGTCATGTAGAATCTTTTGCCTCTCCAGGGAAACCACAATTTATTTCTCTATTGCAATTCTTGCTAAACATACTAGTCTTTCCTGATCAGTTCTGTTCCTTAGATACGTCTTAATTCGATTTAATGTTGAAAAACTTCTCTCTGTGGATGCACTGCTCACTGGTATAGTTAAAATCAATGTAAACAGTTTTGCAGATTCGCTAAAAGCTTTTTCTATATCTAAGTCAATGCATAATTTTAGCAGTTCTTTGACATTTTTACAGGCAGCAAAATCAGGATCTTTATAAATGTACTTCAATGTAAATAGGTATCTAAGGTCGAGTAAAAAAAGAAAAAAAACACAAACACACACACAAAAAGCACAAAAGAAAAAAAATTCAAATGCATTGAAACGAATACGACACGGTCCCTGAGGTAACTGACAATGAGGAAAGCCGTGGGCAATTCATATTGCCACATATCTCTATTTTCACTCAAACAACTTTCTGAGATTTGGCATCCAGCGTAATGTTAGGGACTTAGAAATATGCCTGACTTGTAAACTGAAAAACTCGCTTTTCTCTTCTTTGAAAGAATAGATTGATAAAATTATATACTTATCTGATTGTTGACAGATGCTATACTAATGTTGATTTTAAATTACATTAAATTTCGTAAAAGTTTCATTTTTCATAAGTGTGATGCAAGGCATCGGAAATGATGCCTGACCTGGCTTTGTGGCTTAATGCGCTCGGTCGCTCAGGCGTCATAAAACAAGTCTGACTTTGCCAAAAGAAGCGGCGCATGGAGAGAAGGAAAAAATGCGGCATTCTAAAATTTATATTGCTCTAATAAAATTACCATAATAAATAGATCTTTGAAATACACAAATTTAAATTTTACATGATGACCAGGATATATATATATATATATATATATATACACACACACAAATACATGTAATAAAAAACTAAACGTATCGTTAACAAGTAAATAGACACACACACACTATATATATATATATATATATATATATATATAAGCACACCGGACAAAAATTAGTCACCCCTCTCAGAATGTACCTAATAACGTGTGACGGCGCCTCTGGCCTTGATAACCGCACGAATCCGGCGAGGCAGAGACTCTACGAGGTTGTGCATGTACTGAACATCGATTTGCTGCCACTCGTTCATCAGCCGGTCCCGAAGTTCCGCCAGAGTCTGTGGGCGTCTATTCCTGCGCTTCACTTTCTGTTTCCAGCCTGAACAACACCTTCGACGCATTCAGGATTAAAGGCTTCATTGGACCTGCGATGTACTCGTCGCCTCCCATCATTGGAGAACAAACAAAAACGGGACTCATCGGACCAAATTACACGTTTCCAATCTGCCGCAGTCCAGTTTTTGTGCCTCTGAGCCCATTTATAACGTGCCAATTTGTGACTTGCTGTTAACAGCGGCCTCTTCCGTGGTACCCTGCTCCAGATGTCCATCGCATGCAGTTCTCGTCGCAATGTCCGTTCGGAAATTGGTCGCTGGAGAACCTCATTGGTTTCTTGGAGCAATTGTTCTCTGGTTTGAAAACGATTTGCAGTTACTAGACGAGAAACATGGCGGCGGTCACTATTGTCGAGAATTGTTTTCCGGCCACAGTTACGCGTCGATTTTCAGTTGATTGCGAACTACACCACTCTTTGTAAACTCGCTGGACAGTACGCGTTGACACACCAACAAATTGGGCTACTTCAGACATTTTGTGTCCGTGGGCTCTGCCAAACACGATGGCTCCTTTTTGCCACTGAGTAACGTCTGCCTCACGACCCATTTTGCAGACTATATCCAACACACACTTTGTTCTTCACCACCTCACGAAACAGATCTGATCCTGCGTGCTACGTCACCGCTACTTGTCACTTACCAATGCTACATCAGCGCCCTCTGTGTGACCTTGAACTTCCTACTATCGGTGCTATAATCAAGGATTATGGTATTCAAAGGGTATGGTATCATAGGTACCAGGCACCTGGTATCGTTTCCTATAGGTGTTACGCATACCTTCATACCTCTAAGTTCCTTCACGCCTCCCAGCTTCTGCGCCCGAAAAGTGTGGATCCCTACAGTCAGTTGGGGTGGTTGATCGTCCTCATCTTCCAAGCACACTAGATCCTTCAACGAGTCAAAGTTAACGACCCATCGGTTCGCCTGGTTAAGCGTGATACCTTTAGCCTTCACGATATATTCCATATCCTCCCCCACCCTCACCCGTAACCCATAAGTTTTTGGACCTGTTGAGACAAAGAGTCGGCGTATGCGATGTCTCCATACTCATCCTTGATCTCATCAGTCAACTCTCCGAGGAATTCACTAATAGGCGGCATGTATTCACCCTCCCTAGCTGTGAATATCACACTATCTGTGTCGGCGTACAGAACTCTCCGCCCAAGATAATGCAATAGACCCCAAAGTTTGATGCGGGCGTATGCGTTGTTAAGCTGGCTACAGGTTTGTTTATAACATGCGATGTGTCTGTGGCCAATTCGGTAATGTTGTACTTTATTATGTACGTATTACCTACATTCACGCTCTCCATGACCTCTTTATCGGGAACGTTGGCATAATCTCACACCTCGTTATAACTTTGGGTTAGGTGAACGTTCCCCTTGCCAGTATTCTGTGCAAATTTTCCCCAAAGACTATTTAGACAACTTTGCACTAAAGCGCCTACCTGGGTTCTTTCCAATTTGGGAACGGTCAAGTTGTATCCCTTCACGGTCACGGTAACGATGAATATAAACCGATTTTTCATCTTCTGTATCAACTCTTCGCGGATACCCTGATGCTTCTACCTTATCCTTCAAAAAAGTATTTATATATGGCGTGAAAAGGTTGGGGAGCTTCTGAAACCTCCACACCTCATATATCTTCAATATTCTGTAGCCATAACGAACGGCTAGGGACAGCTCAGGGCTTGTATATACGCCTCTGATCTTACGCTGGTTAGTTGTGTGATTACGAGTCCCATTGTTCTCCTCTGCGCACTTCACGCACAGGAGAAACATAAGTTTGTGGTCTATACCGACGGGTAAGATCGGCATCAATAAATCGCGAGGGGGGAGCACGTCTACGAAAGAAAGACCGAAATAGTTCCTGTTTAAATTTGCTGAGAATTCCTCGATGGTGGGCAGGGATGGTCCTACCACTTTTTCAGGTGCACCTACGGGGTACGGCGGATTGTTCTTCATCACGTAGGGGTATAAAGAGCAGAAGTCGTAGTAACGGAGTTTCGCGCCCTCCGTACGCGGAAAGTATAACTTGAAGGGACTTGTATGCCCTCCGAACAAGCTATCACCACATTTGAGAGGCTCCAACACCATTGAACGCTTGATCGTGTTTATCTCTTCACGGTACTGTCCATCTGTTTCCATCTGTGCATCATACTCATGCTCCCACAAGATCTTGTGAGTGAACTGGGTGCCTATAAGCTGATCGCGAGTGCGGGTCTATGCAAGACTGTCGGCAGGAGATCTATCGTGGATATCTTATACGATCCCGTACTCAGGATGGGGGCATCCGTGCCACCAAAAGTCGTTAAAGGAATACACAGTCTTCTCACCAGTGGCATGGTTTTCGCTTTGACCATCGACCCAAAAAACACTACCATTAACCTTAATGGGTACTTCCCCCATGTTGCGGGCATGCTTTATGTATACACCTGTCTACTGCTGTATGTGTATGAGCCAGTAAATAGCCTTGTGCCCATAACTGCGAGGGTTGTTTCTATGAATGACGCCTAAGGTGTGTTTAGGCATGAAATTGTTCCTGAACACCATAAAGCACAATGAGGCGATCGTGGTTGCAATTTGCAACGGATCGCATTTAAAACGGTCTATGTACATCCTTCTAAAGGCCTGGAAACATACTCTAAGCACGCGCACATCATTCACGCAATAACGCTCACATTCATTAGCTATATTATAAGGATTAGATTCATTAAAACTGTTGTACTATCGGTCAAAATCTTCACGTTCTCCTGTACTCACACATTCATAGTTAAAGTAATGTTTGGGTGGAGGTAATCCTACGTAATTTAAAGTTTCGCTAGTGAGGAATGCGTAAGGGAAATATCCTTTTGAAATTTCGGCGGCTACGCCCATTACCTTGGGTAGCTTAGCTAATTTACAAGGTGTGAATAATAAAGTGTCTTTAAACTGTACATTACCTCTTATTTGCATCTGTATAAGTTTGTTTCCTCTTTTCAAGGGATCACCTGTAAATATCTCTGATGACTCGTGCTCAAGCAGCTCCTTATAAAGGAGCTGTGTGTCAAATTTTGCCCGTTATGGGCAAGAATATACACAGTAATTTTTTTAAACTTGTCTGCTAACTTGACAATATAGGATACAAAGAGTTTCACAGGGCTATCGTGGGCAATCGTTTTAAAAACGTTTGTCCGTTTACCACATTTCATTTGTGACACTGATCACACTCGACCTCCATGCACTGATCGCAGATAGTCTGGCTTACAAGTAGATGTGGGATAACCTCTTTGGTTTCAGCAACCGTATATGTTTCTATATCGTAGTACACAGTTATACAAGGTCTATTTTTAGGCTTAGCGTCTTTCATATAGCATAAATGCTTTATTCCAATCGCCTTATATTTCTCATGGCATGTAGAATAGTGAATTTCATCACATTTATGCTTGAAATTTCCCCAATTGTCCATCAATGAAACATACCACATTCACAGATTCTCATTTTCCTGCACGTGCCAATTGACTTATGGAGCTCAAAACAGTTATTATTGAAAAATGTGCATCTGCATACATCACAGTCCCTCTTCTCAGCTTCAACCACACGGCTTTCACATTGGAGCTTTTACAATGTGCACATACCATGTGGCAATCCTTACAATGTTCACTACATCATCTGCAAACTCGAGACATCCCTTACACAAATCATGATGCCTTCCATATTTTCGACTTTTATCATAACTCGCGTAAAGAGCCCTCATATTACGGATGGGGAGATACGTTGAACCTAACAATCTTAAAATAAGTAGGGGTCTTGTACGATCTCTCACACTGCTTTTAAAAACATACACAGTCCTACGACATGCACCCATTCCAAATACAACTACACGAACATTCATTTCCTGCTCTACCCTTCTCAGTTCTTCAGGACCCATATTACAATCAAACTCAAGCTTGCAATCTGAAGCCAGTTTATGGGCACGTTGCACAACCGTAGGCAACGAATTTTTTTGCGTCCGTGTATTTAGTACAGTAAACATACGAGCTAGGACTATTGCTATAAAGCCGCAACCACGATCGGCGTTTATATGCCGCATCTAAATAGCCTGAGATTTGAAGTTAAGAGTACAAGGTGTGGCACTATGACCCGCAACACGGAACACACGGTCAATATCTACCGTGAAGTTGTCCATATTGAAGGCTGTACTACTTTGAGAGGTCTGCATTATACGGCCTAATATATACTCTATATCTACAGCTGCCAAGCGTCTGAATGGTATTACTAGCCAAAAATCATCTACATCCCCGTCATCTGACCTGAACCCGAAGGACAGCCTCGTCCTGACTTCACGTTCGTCGCAGTTCTGAAGGGCAAACTCCAAAATAAGTTCAACTATGCGCCATAGTCCGTGTTCAACCGCATTGCTATACAATACATGGATCCAGGGTCAACCCTGACAAGGTACCGATTTCTAGTCAGGGCTGGGGTAGGGGGGGGGGCGGTGCGCACCAACTCGAATGTTATGCCATCCTCTACAGAAAGAGAAGCTGCTGCTGGTGTGGAGGATATACCCGGAATTGAACAGGAATAAGGGACTACAACTTTATTTGAGGAAGGAACTATTGTGGGGGTTGTGTCGTAAGACGTAGAGGGTTGGGGCTCTATTACTGGGGTCTAACAACCGGTGCACTCCTGGCACGCTTTATACCTGACGTGGAAGGCTCTTCATCATACCTCCACTTTGAATTGTCGCGTAGTGGTGTTACAGGTGTCGCTGGTGTGGGCTCGTTAGCGAGGGTGGAGTCTGTAACCACAACTACACCATCATCGGGGTCGTCTGTAATATCGATGATGGGACATGATGCTGTACCTCATTGTCATTCACGGTTCTGTGGAAGAAGAGGAAAAACAAGACTGTAGAATATAAGAACACCACTTAAATTTGTATTATATTTTGTAAATGACCCACTTAGGGGTGTGTCATGTTAGAGATGGAAACTGTAGACAAATTCAGGTTCACGAGAAAGTCCACGTGTATTATATCTTGCCCTATAGGATGTGGTAAAACTGTGTTTATGCTTAAAATCATTAAAGATAAGGGGGAGATGTTCTCAAAATTTGTGCATAAAGTTATATGGTGCTCTTCGACGTACCAGTCAGTATTCAACGAGTACCAAGATGATATTTTGTTCCACAAAGGCGTATATGACGTTAATTCGTAAAGGGAAATGAACATACAGTCATTGTAATTGACGATCTCATATTAGAAATGGATAAAACGTTTGCCGAGACATTTACAGTGTTCTCCCACCATCTTAACATAAGCGTATTCTTCATCAATCAGAATCTATTTTTCAAAAATAGATACATGCGCAATGTGTCGTAAAATACACAATATTTAGTTTTATTCGAGCAACGTAGAGATGTGTCACAAATTGGGATATTAGCAAATCAAATGTTCCCAAATCAGCGTAAGGAGTTTTTAGAAGTTTATAAAGAAGCTACAAGTCAACGTTAAGGATATTTGCTTTGTGAACTTCATCCGCGAAACACGTTTTGGGTGCTTCTAAGAAGGAATATATTTCCAAACGAGCCTGAAACGGTGTATATTCCAGAATGACAGAGGCTAAAGAAATACCATGAACTGATAAAAATCTATCATCGACTGCCCTGGGAAATGCAACAGGTGTTTGTTAAAAATATCGACTCCGACTTTTTAAAATGCATCTGTGAAATCTGTCTTAACGTTATAAATTGCAATATATCAATGAAACCTCCTCAGAAGGCTCGCCTACGCCGTTACAAGAACATAATACGTACACTCGCTCGTAAAAGTCATACTGTGGGGAAGAAAAAACGAATTATTGTACAAAGAGGGGGGGGGGGGTCATTCCTCCCCATCTTATTTTCAGTTTTGGGGCCTTTACTAACTAGATTAATATAATGAAGAAAGTGGTAGTGATTCCACACGAGGTGTATGCTTCACTGCAAAGCTCAAAGAGTCCAGACACGGTTCTAGAACCCCGTAAACGCAGGCTTAAAAGAATGGAGAGCGAATCGTTAGCCCTATTAAACAGTGAAAATACACCTGATGAGAAAAGAATTTTATACCAAGAAGTTCTGCAGAAATTTCTTCACGAGTATGAAAACGGGTGCCAGACACCTCGGGAGGAAAGCGCTACAGTCAGGTCTTAACACTGCAGGAGACATAATGGCGGGGGTTAAACCTAAAGAAGCTCTATAAAAAAACACTTAAAGCGTACACGGGACGAAATCATCAACGATGCCAAGAGAAAAATGCGTGATGGTGGGAAGAAGAAGAGGACTGTCCGGAAGAAGGGATTACCAGCACGTGACGTTAAACGTAAAAGGATATAAAAAAGAAGTGTTCTAAGCGCCTGAAACCTATGGTTGACCATTTTTTGGACTGATATAAACTAAGGACATTGCTCTCATGAATCATAGGCTGTTTATTACTTGTCGAGAGAGGTGGCACTATTTCTGACTCGTCATGGCACGCTTCATCCATCCGTGTAGTTCAGAATGTTGTAAATCGGAGCTGTCCCTCTTTGACATGCCCCCAACTCAAGTTTCTATTGAGCACAGTTACTTTATTACAATTAATCCGTCAAACACAATTAGTTCTCCGAGTGCTCCTATAGAATTCGTGACACCCAGCTCAGGCCCTTACTTTTTTCATCCAAGCTGTGTGCACATGTACGCTAAACTACGTATAGCCCATTCTGATGGAACAGACTGTGATGACAAATATGCTATATACCCTGAAACAAACTTTCTGTACTCCATATTGAACCAGTGTGATGTATATTTAAATCAGGCCACCATATCGGCAGGAACGGGATACTATCACCTACGAGCCTATCTGGAAAATGTGCTGAACTTTTCCAAAGAAGCGAAGGATACCTTTTTAACTGTCGAGGGCTATTATCAGACTAAAGACGAAAGTAGTATAAAGGACAAATTTAAAAATTCTAAAAAGATATAAGAGTGTTTTGGACGCTTGCATACAGACTTCACATTCCAGGAGAAGTTGCTTGTGAATGAGGTGGATATGAAAATAAAGCTCACCCGCAGGAAATCTGATATTTTTTAAATCTGGGGGCTGATCAAAAAGAGGATGCAAAACCCGTACTGATTCACATTATGGAAACATACCTTCTCGTACGCCGTGTGAAATTAAGTTCGCATAAACATAGAATTGAGAAAAATTTACTACATGCCACAGTAAAATACCCAATTAACAGAGTACAGATCAAACTATACACGGTGCCAGGAGGGTTGGCCTCAAAACAGATAGAAAACGTGGCCCTGGGAGTTCTACCTAAAAGGATATTAATTGGAAGGCAAGAAAAGAATGCCTTTAAATTCGAGAATTTCGGCCTTAAAAATATAACTCTACACGTCAATGGTGTTGCGTTGGGCGGGCTATGGATAGGGATTATTCATCAGACGCTGTGTTCCCGCTTTGCGCGAGAGCATATAGTAATCTGGCCCATATTGCAGGTGCTTGTGATGAGCTCGGGAGTGGGGTAACGCAGGAAGAATTCATCGATCAATTTAACCTTCATCCGTTTGACATCACACTTGACTTATCTGCTAGTGTAAAGACACACTTAAGTCCCCAACAGAGTGGAAACATCTCAGTCAGATTGGAATTCGCCAACCTGATAGACGCTCCTACTAGTGTACTAGTATACCCCGAGTTACAAGCCCTAATAGAAGTCGACAGATTTAGGGGCGTTGTCACTGACTTTTAAAATAGACGCGAATACACTTAAGTGAGTAATGAATAGTGAACGAATCACGCGCTCCAAATTTATCGGTGTGTTTGCAAAGAATGAAACATTGAAATTGCCAACTACGAGAGAATGCGGTGGTCTTATTGTGAATACTGATGTAATTGGTGGTGAAGGGATTCATTGGATAGCTATCTCCTTTAAAAATAGGGACCACGTGTACTATTTGAATTCACTCTGGACTCATCCATGGAATGACGTTATTATTGTAAAATTTCTCGAACAGCTACACATTCCTGAAATTGTCTGGAATCCCTATCGATTCCAGGCATATTTTAGTAACGTATGTGGTATGTATTGCCTTTCATTTCTCATGCACATGTCACGTGATAAGGAATTTATAAATTTAAAAAAATTATTTGACCCGTGTCACACTGAGCAGAATGATCAAATGGTATGCAGACAGATAAAAAAAGGTTCCCGTTTGTGCGCACTCGGTGTGTTGTATGATGTTTTGCTCGTATATATAAAATGAATAATTGCATCAATGTTATCTCCAATAATGTTAGTTTGTGTATTCTGGAGCTTATTTAAAATGTAACGGCTAATTCTGTAGCGAATTTAAGATGGATATAAAAAATTGTAGTTTTATAAAATATGATTTCTATCATTTAATAAATTGATGAAAATACATTGAGTCTTCTTCTTACCCGAAACACATGTAAAAGAAAAAAGCTCTTACCTGAAACATAAGAAAAAGAAAAAAGCTTACATTATTTCGTTGATGATGTGGCATTCGCTGGGTTGAATGCGCAGTAAAATTTCTACCTCCGTATTCAGATCCACGACATGCGTTTCTTCAATGCTATCACGAAAAGATTGTATAACACACACGAATCAGCTCTTCATCGGACCTTTAAAGAGAAAGGATAATTTTAAATTAATTTGATTAGTTCATACATTTTTCTGAATCTTTTTTAATAAAAATCCATTTTCTTTTCATAAAAACACATACAGAGTATATATATATATATATATATATATATATATAGGAAGAGTTACAATGTGAAGTATCAAATACCTTCGAACCGCTCAGAGAAGTTTGTGACTCCTTTAAGAGAAAATACCGAATAACTTCACATTTCAAATGAATTTATTATGGAATTTTATAAAATTATTTAAAACTTGCAAAAGAGTCTTGATTGTTATAAGTTATAAAAATCAAAGATTTTTGATGAATAGAAATATCAAAACAGGACTTTACCATAATATTAATTATTAATTACTAATTGAGGATATCTGCTATTTTGATGAAACATTTTACAATAAAATGTAATGAGATGAAAATAAATTACTATAGCCCCTCCATATATATTTATATATGATGAAATAATCATGAAGGAAACAAAGAATGGTGCTTAAGAGCATTCGCCTAATGACATCCTCAGGAACACCAAAATAAATAACAAATTAACAAGTTCGCGACTAAATATAGGCCACAAAAAAAAAAAAAAAAAAAAAGAAATACAGGTACATAAATTTTTATACTTACATTTCAACTGCATTCCCTTGCGCCGGATCGTAAGGAGCGTCATTACAAATATCATCAACTGTTTGCGTTGGAAATAATCCGTCCCGATTGGTTCCGTTAAAAAGACTAATTGTAGCCACCGCAGCAGTGTCTCCCTCTTCATATAAAGCCGGTAAACTGTAAAGTTGTTGTGACTGCCTCATGATATGTGTGTTATTCACTGGTGAAAGTAACTGCTCTGAGTACCAGCTGAAAATACTCACTTTTATATATGGTATGCGCCCATTTGTACCCAGAGATTAGAATGCCAATCATAAGCTCGCAGACTTCCTGATTGGACATACAGTGGGCGGTGGTTAGCCTTTTCTACGATAGTCAATTCTGCGCATGCGCAGGACGTACAGGAAGAGAGAGAGAGAGAGAGAGAGAGAGAGAGAGAGAGAGAGAGAGAGAGAGAGAGAGAAACTTTTTAGTGTATATATTTAAGGGAAATTTGGAAACACCAAAAAGTATTTCGCCCTGACGCACTATTTCTTTATATAATGGTCATCTGCCGGCACGATTTAGATTATTTCAATTGTTGCTATGCGCAGTGAGGAAGAAGAATTCATATTTGAAAAGATCGAAAAGAATAAACCCTCGATTGGAAAGAAGTGTTTATAAACTTGAATTTAATAATGATGTTGTGTCTAACGATGCCCTCTTTGTGCGTGCTTTTGATTGTATTCTGTCCGTGTTTAAAGATAACTTGCTAACCGAATGTAAAGTGGGCACAAAAATAGTACTGAACGAATTGAAGGCCCTTTACATCGAGTATAGGCACCCCTATAACTTGAGCGGTGAAATAATGTTAAATCGTATTTATTGCATAGTGCAAAGCAACAATGATGTAACTGTAGACTCGATCACATGCGAGTTTAGTATTTTAGTTAAACGCAGTAGAACATAAAGTGTATGTATTTTTATGGTTCTGCAGTATATTTATTTGTAAAATTTTTATTATTTAATATAAATGTGTATATATATATATATATATTTCTCCTGTACTATTATTTTGAGGTTATATATTTTATATATATATATATATATATATATATATTTTCGTTTAACTTGTGTATTTCTAATACTATTATTTTTTACTGTATATATATATTCTTCGTTTAAACTGTGCATATCTTATATTATTATTATTGTTATTACTGAATATATTATATTCCTCGTTCAACTTTTGTATTTCTTATACTATTATATATATATATATATATATATATATATATATATATTAGTGATGTAGCGGATGTCATTTTTTTCACATCCGCGGATGCGGATGAGAATGTTTGATTTCAACATCCGCGGATGCGGATGTCTACATTTTCGTTATTTTTTAGGATATATTCGAGATTTGTTGTGTTTAACGTATATAATAAGTTATTATATAGAGAGAGCTGTAGCTATAATGTAGTATAATTGATTAATTGTACAATAATTGCTGTACTTTTCTCTGAACATATAAAATAATATCAAGCATCTAACTAATATAGAAATCAATTAGTGAATTCGTCTGCAAATAAATTCGTTATATTTTGTTGAGTTTCAGCCACAATTAGAAACCATAATTGTGTTACCAGGATGCGGGACGTGAACCCAACTCAAATGCACCCCCACCGACCTCTTTCCCCAACCTCCACCCTTATAGAAAGAGATCTTTAATTAGCTTGATAACTATTTATATTAAGTTTAAAGTTTTATTAGGCATATTTATAAATGAGTAATTAAAATAAAGTAAACTAAGATGTTCATCGTTTAATGTTCAAACTTAATTATAGGAAGGTTATGCTTACGGAACATTAATTTTTCTGCCTTTTCTGCTGCCAGTCTGTTTCTCTTTTCATCATATATTAATCCAGCACTGCTAAATAATCTCTCGCTTGGTACGTTTGTTGGAGGACAGGCTAAATGTTTCCTTGCAAGTTTACTCAAGTATGGATAGATATTCTGCGTATTTTTCCACCAACTAATAGGATTGTCACATGCAGCCAGGCGTTTTTCTTTTTTTCTTGGTGATAGCTCTCGATCATTTTTACTACATCTTTTGACATCGCGTAGGTCTCGTCATTGCTGCTTGACTCAAGAAACTGAGAGACAGATTCTGTGATAGATTTGCTTGTTGAAGGTGTTGGTTCTGTCACTGAAACTTTTATTCTTTTGGTGGGTGGCGAAGCGACAGATTCAAGAGATTGAAGCTCTTCAACTGCTTTGCCAAGTGATGATTTAACTCATTCTAATGTACTAGGTGAAAATAACTTAGCTTTGTAACGTGGATCTAAGTAGTACAAGAACAGCCTCTCGTCTTGTCGCTTGCATCACTTTTGCGCACAATGAACTAGTTCTATTAATATAGTAGAATTTGATAATTTCCGCTTATTAATGACATTTTATCTCAATGGTCCACATCCGCACGACATTCGCAGTCCAAAGTGCGGATTTGGACGCGGATGCGGATGCTAGAAAATGTGCGGATGTTCTGATGATGCGGATTCGACCTACATCACTATTATATATATATATATATATATATATATATATATATGAATAAAACCACGAAGGAAAAAGAACACAAAGGGTGCTCAAGCGCTTTCGTCTAATGACATCCTCAGGAACACTGGAGTGAAAGGACAGATCAAGGCAATATATAGGTTACAAAAATAAACATACATACATACATATTCACATATATATCATATATATATATATACATATATATATATCTATATATAAACATATACATATATATATAAGCATAGAAAAAAATTGTGGAGGAGCCAACATTTATATGGTCACAGAAGAATAAAGAAATAAAAATAAATATAATATAAATTGAGAAAAAATTAATTACAAAATAGTGCCTTAGTGATATATATGTCACAGCCTAAATAATCATAAAGAAATAACAGGCAAATAAAAAAACCCATAAATACATATACATACATATATATATATTATACATATATACACATATATATATATATATATATATATAAAGACACTTTTAGCACTTTGGCCGACCTTCCATATAAATTCAAATGGCTTTTTATGGAACAGGTCACAAAGAATAAAGAAATAAAAATAATATAAATATTGTAAGTGGTCTACCATTCAAGCTCAAGAGGGGGTTTTACAATCGATTTAATAGATGCTGCCAAATTGATATATATGTCACATTATTAAAAATAAAAATTGAAAGATAAATTTTAAGAGAGGCACACCAATTTATAAGGGAAAAATTACCACATATGCATATTATAGTCACAAACGAATACAAAGTACAAGTAAATTAAATTGGAAAACAAAATGATCCCTAGATGATATAAAGAACAATAAATATATATACAACATATTTACGGTATATATACGAAATATAAACGCAATATATACAGAATATATATATATATATATATATATGCATAAGGGAAAAAAATTACCAATTTGTTTTTATAATTATTGTCTGAGAAAACGGTAGGTCGCAAAAGAATAAAGAAATAAAAATAAATATAACTTGAAAAAATTACAAATAATACACGTACACATATATACCCGCATACCCAAATATATTATACATATACACCATATATACAAACACACACACACCCAACACACATATATATATATATATATATATACAAGCTTGACCTTCACGAAATGAGAAATCATCCCGCAGAACCTTTGTGAGGTTGTAAGGTAAGGTTTGTATATATGTTGTATATGTATATATATATTTGGGTATGCGGGTATATATGTGTACGTGTATTATTTGTAATTTTTTCAAGTTATATTTATTTTTATTTCTTTATTCTTTTGCGACCTACCGTTTTCTCACAATAATTATAAAAACAAATTGGTAATTTTTTTCCCTTATGCATATATATATATATATAATATATATATATATTCTGTATATATTGCGTTTATATTTTCGTATATATACCGTAAATATGTTGTATATATATTTTATTGTTCTTTATATATCATCTAGGGATCATTTTGTTTTCCAATTTATATTTACTTGTACTTTTGTATTCGTTTGTGACTATAATATGCATATGTGGTAATTTTTCCCTTATAAATTGGTGTGCTTCTCTTAAAATTTATCTTTCAATTTTATTTTTTAATAATGTGACATATATCAATTTGGCAGCATCTATTAAATCGATTGTAAAACCTCCCTCTTGAGCTTGAATTGGTAGACTCCACTTACAATATTTATATTATTTTATTTCTTTATTCTTTGTGACCTGTTCCATAAAAGCCATTTGAATTTATATGGAAGTCGGCCAAAGTGCTAAAAGTGTCTTTATATATATGTAATATATATATATATATGTGTATATATATGTATATATATATATATATATGTATGTATATGTATTTATGGGTTTTTTTTATTTGCCTGTTTATTTCTTTATGATTATTTAGGCTGTGACATATATATCACTAAGGCACTATTTTGTAATTAATTTTTTCTCAATTTATTTATATTTATTTTTATTTCTTTATTCTTCTGTGACCATATAAATATTGGCTCCTCCCACAATTTTTTTCTATGCTTACTATATATATGTATATGTTTTATATATATATATATATATGTATATATATATATGTATATATGTGAATATGTATGTATGTATGTTTATTTTTGTAACCTATATATTGCCTTGATCTGTCCTTTCACTCCAGTGTTCCTGAGGATGTCATTAGACGAAAGCGCTTGAGCACCCCTTTGTGTTTCTTTTTCCTTCGTGGTTTTATTCATCATAATACTTTTCACGTGTCACTTTCGTGAAATAATTTTTCATATATATATATATATATATATTCCTCGTTTTAAATTGTGCATAGAATTAACTATTTTTATTGTGCATTTATTTTCTATATATTTCATGAAATTATTTCCAATAATTCGTCTAAATAAACAGAATGATGTAATGGTGTTTTAATTCCTTTGGTTGTATATATAAACGATATTATTTAATTATATATATATATATATATATATATATATATATATATATATATATATATATATACCAAATGGCTTGTTACGCCTTCTAAACCGACTGGCTGCGTAAGACTTCTAAGCCAACTGTCAAGAATATATGCTTTAATTAAATAAATAGTGCAATCTGGCAACTCAAAACTAATAATGTGCACCTGAACAAGCTAGTTACGCCTTCTAAGCCAACTGGCTTATTAAGCTAGTGTGTGTGTGTAATAATAGTGTATCTATAAGCATGTATATAGTCGGTGTGTGTGCGCTTTTAATTCGCTCGAAGGTTATTAATATACACCTAAACAATCCAATTACGCCTTCTAAGCCAGATTAAGCCAACTGGCTGGTTTACACCTTATAGGCCAGGTGCTGAAGCCGAGAGCTTTATTATGCGTCTGGCGCTGCCAGGCGAAACATGCTGTCTCTCTCTCCTCTCTCTCTCTTAGGTTAGGATTCCCCTTTGGCGGGTGAGGCCGTCCCATTTTCTCCCCAAAGAGGTCAGAGTCACCCCTTTCGGGGGTTATCCTCCCCTCCCTTCTCCCCCCAAAGCTCCCCCTTCATGCAACTTGGGGGGGTTACCCCACCCCCTTGCTGCATAACCTCTTCCCCTTTGCAACACTGATCAACATTTGCAACGTTGCAATTGAAAATGCACTCTCCCGTTTTTCGCCCATACTACTTATGCAGATTATGATAATGATAGTAATGATAATGATAAGCTTTATTGGCAGGACATAAATCCCATAACAATACAAGACATTCAGATTTTTTTAGCATAAAAGTGTTTTAAATATATTTCAAGGAAATTTGGCTTTGCTTTGTTTAAAGTAATTTATTACTTATTTTTCTTCTTTTAAACTGATATTTATTTTGCTAATTCAAATTGAATTGTATTTATTTTTAGAAATTGTACTTTCGTTCTTGTTTTGTTGCTGTGCCAAATTGAAGTCATGATAAATACGCGCGAGAGAAGAATATACCAGACATCAAAGACATCACAATACTTAATGAAGTTTGACGAAACATCAGACAATCAGTCGAAATCAGCGCTCCATGGTATAAATGAGGCAAATATATATGGCGCAGTTACGAACTAAACTTTATGGGGAAAAATTATATAATTAAAATTGCAAATTAAATTTTATGGAAAAAATTATATAATAAAAATAACTAATTATTTGAACAGTGTACCAAATAGTTCATCAAATTATATGGTAATCTAACTGTATCGTAATTGGGCTGTCCACACTTATCGTTCTGATGAAAACGCAATTTGAACTATTGTAAGCCTACTAATAATAACTCTTATGTGCATATTTATTCTGACCATCATCCCTCGATTAAATCCTCTATTTTCTCTGGTATGTTTCTTAGAGCATTGAGTTGTCAGTCCTGAATTTTTAGATTCCGAGTTATGCAATATGAATATTGGTACTAAATGATGTTATCCTATTTATAGAGATACATTTGATGCTTTTTCTTTCAGTTGTAATGTTTTAAATAATTCAACAATATACAACACAACCAGTTATTACGCAAATATAATGTTATATAGCTTTTTACAGATTTTTATAATCAATAATACAACAATTATTTTTTTCCCAGTTTCAAGTTATGTTCATTACAGAAGAAGTGATATCTGGTCACAAACATACAGAAATTAATCCTCTTCATCACTATCATCGGATAGATTACCGGTACTTGGGTTGTTATCGCAACCACTGATTTGGCACTCGCCACAAGCGGCTGAACAGGGCATTCCATTACGTTTGCATCCACATCTTGAAGTAGCACATTTCGTCTTGCAGGAGCAGCGGATCATGTTGAGTAGATAATTTGGAGCTGGTGGCTTGTCGCAGGCTGTAGGGTAGTAGGAATTATTCTTTACATACCAACCCCACTGTTCTGCATCGATTCTTCTCTTCTGTAGACTTCCAGATTAGTATTTGAAAGTATGTGCGAAAGCTGTGGTACTTTGTGGACGCATCGGTAGGTGGCAAACGTTCGGGTGTAACAAAATTTAGCTGTAGCTACCTTTTCAACTAACATTCGATGACGTAGTGCGTTAGTGGATTCAAGTGTTTTGCAGCCATACAACAGAAGCATTGCCTTTCTTCCAGCGGCTTCAATGTCAGAGTGTTGGCAACAATCAGAACAGAATGTATTTGCAACTGAACGGAGTTCAGCCACCTTCATCAGTGTGTCGAATGCTTTGGCTTTACCGATCGAAAAAATTCTGGATGTGCTATCACAGCCCGTGAAAGCATGCACAAACAGGAGATACTTGCAGATGTCATTGCCTAACAATGATTGAATGCTGAGAATATCATACACAGGATTAGGAGATGGTCCCCGTCTTATATCGCTGCGATAGTACAACTTGAAACCACTGTCCTTGGCATGGTACAGAAGGAGAATCAGCAAGTCGGTGTCTTCCCCTATTACTGTTGTAGTTGCATTTTCTGATGAGGAAACTGCTGCACGAACGATGTCCACATCAGCATCCCCATCTGCGTTGTGAACAGTACACCCGTGCTTCTTCAACATCTCACCTACGAGGGAAATAAATGCTTGCTTGTTGTTTTCATTAGCCAAGAAGTGTTCCTTCTGGCCAACAAACTTCATGCTTGGACTGAGATTCACATTTCTGCTTGTCTTGGTGCTGCGTCTTCTGTGGGTCATGTCCTTCATCGTAGGAGAGCTGCTGTAGCCATCAAAAACAATGATTGCTTTTCCATATGTTTTCAGAGTGAAATCGGCATATGAGTTGGCGATGCTGTCATATGTTTCATCTTGACGCCAGGAAACACGATGTAGTAGAGATCCACCATCCAATACGTACTGGTCTGTGCACTGAATTTCTTGAACTTCTTCCATGCGTAAAGTGTCAGTGTATTTGATTATTGCATGAGCTAGCTGAGACTTATCGGGTTTCCTCAAGATACTTCGTGATTCGAACAATGCAGGAGGATATGCACACAGTTCGTAACACATGACATCTTCAAGATTCATGTCTCCGCCAGTGGCAACAGTCATCATTCTCTGAAACAGTAGTGCAGGATCTACTTCTATATCTGAAGCATCAGTGATCACAACGGCAGAAGCAGATCCTAGTGTTTTCACTTTGTCAGATCTTTTGGCAGAATATGTAAAGGCTTGTTTCCCAATCATTTTTACGACAATGTTCGTACCGATTGAATGCAATTGATGAACGTTAACTCCAGGATCAGCAGTTAGCCCTGTTACAATGTTGCAGAGACCCGAGGTAGAATGGAATGGGGATAAGGATTCCAGACGTTCAAGTACTTTCTTCATGTCATTACTGTCCCTGATTTGTCTACTTCCCTCATTTCCTTGTGCTGTTCACTACTTTCCAACAAAACTCTGGTGTATTCCTGCATTGCTAAGTTATAAGTGGAACACAGAGGCATAGAAAAGAGCCACGTTGTCCTTTGGATGTCTGTAAATCCACTTCCGCGTGTCAGTCCGCCTCTGCTTTTCAGGGAACGCATTAGTACTTGTTCTATCACCAGGTCTGTGCCGAGTCCGGCCCATAATCTGTCGCTTCTTCTTACCACAAACTTACCTTCCTGGAACATTTTGTTAACGGCTGGATTTTCAGAAGGCAAACTTAACATTTTCTGCAGGTACAGGTATATCGATTTCAGGTAATTGTGATGTCCGGCTGCTGCAATTATGGGGATGGTCTCCAGCATAGCTTGCAAGTGCAAATCCCACGAGCCGGTTCTGTCTGCTGTTATCAAGGAACGTGCTATGTTGATCATTCGCTGATATTCCAACCAGAGTTGACTTGTTTGCGAAGTAGATTGTAGGTCAGTTTTCTTCGCATCCAAAGTGGTAGCAATCTGAGACAATGCATTCGAAGATTCCACATCCTCAACTGATTGTTTGGCGGTCATAACATCGTCGAGCAGGTCACAAGCTTCCTTATGGAGGTCATGAGGAGTTCCATCTTCATTACGAGGGAAAACGTCTGCGACTAGTAAGGTACTAAGAGCTGCATCTACTATCATATGACCACGTATCGCTCTTGAAACAGCTTTTCCAGACATCATGTGTTGCACGGCATTTGGTCCGTATATTTCTTGAAGTACTTCAGACAATCCTGAACCATTCATAAGAGTACCGACTGCTCCCAAAAGATTCATCAGAGTGTGAAATGATCCCAGCATTAAAACAATGTCCTGCAGGTCTCTCTGTTCATTGACGATTTGGGAAGCTTTCCAGAACAAAGGCTGATCAAGGTAATAATGCATGGGACTTTTTGATTGCGTGCTATCTTGCTCAAATATAGTAATGTCGAAAATATGCAGGTCATGTCAGTTGGCGACATATCTATGATGGGAAGGAACGTGATCGACGCCACACCTGGATGTGAGACACTTGATCCACCGTGAATTGCCTGCATTGTTCCGGACCAACTTGGACCTGATCTTTCTGCTGAAGATATCTGCCAGAGAAGACTAAGTCGACTTATGGTGGCAGTGGGTACTGGAAGTTCGCGGAACGAGATGTCCCTCAACATGCTTCTCGCGTGTCTATATTCCCTAATGTCAACGGTTGCAATCTTCTTAATGTCATTGCCACCAACATTACGCCTGTGAATAGAAGGGTGGATCTTGATCTTCGGAGTTATTGCGGCAATCATACCCATTCCATGAAAGGTATTCTTCCCATCCAAAGTGCAGACATCATGATCGACGTTATCTGCTGCTAGAAGGGCTGCAGTGTTTTCATCAACAGTAAAAGAGCCAGACCCACTTGCCAGCGCCGCGTTTCTTTCGAATCTTGTTACTTCTGCATACGACGAACAGTAACCCAGCTGATGGAGAACGTCAATAAGGTACCTTGACCTAAAGTTGTGGTGTAGCTGAACCGACAAACCGATCTGTAGTGGACATAGTAATCCTCTAGGACGGGTTGCTTGCATAATGCTCTGCCCAATTGCACCTATTTTTCTTGAAGCATCCTGTCCCGCAAATGCTTTTGATAATAGCAATTTCAGACTGTTGGGAATGTAATCAAGAGCACTTTCTGCAGTGATGTCATTTGGAGATGGATACACATCTTTTCTAGGCGAGTCGACAGACTTGATATCACTTCTGATTATTTTTGCAGCAGCAGCTTCTACTAGGTAAATCTTCTGTAGCTCTATATGTATATCACATTCTTTCGACTTTTTGTGATAATCTATAAGAATTTCATTAGCTGTCTCTCGTAGTGTTACTACATCTGCCTTCCCACTTTCACCTGATATTATGATCTTGTCTCCGTAACGTTCTAAAAGCTTTCTCTTCATGTGCCTGCGTTCGTAGACAGAGCTCTGACTTCCTTGAAGATATTCCTCCATTTTGGAAATTAGGTCTCCAATCAACAGTTGTTCATCATCATTCTCTTCCAGGTAAGCACAGGTCTGAAGGAATGCTTGGTGTTGCTCTTCATTAGTTGGTCTCCCTTTCTTCGAATCATGATCGTCGGAGGAGTATGCGCGAGGAATGTTTTTTCCACTTCGAAAATTTACGCTGCAGGTGTGATGGTAGACACAATCTGCAGCAGGAAGATCACGAAGATAATACTCCAGACGGCCTTTTACATTAAACGACCATTCATCGCAGCGGCTTTCACAGCACCTTTTTATGGTTTCGGAGAACTCTGTAGTTCTTAGTTTGACATGCTCTGATTTTGGTTTGTGTTTGGAAAAAAAGTCCACAAAGGTATCACAAAACAAACAGTGAGTAGCACTGGAAAATGCGTATTCATGAAAACGAGCACTTTTCCTTGGTATTGCCTCGGCTGCGGTCTGTCGCTTCTTTATTTCAATGGTCTTTTTATCCGTAAACCTTTTCCTACATACAACGTGAACACTTATTCCAGCTGTTGCAACAACATCGCTTCCACGGCTACGGCTGGATGCATTTATACCATCTGCTCCTTTTTGCGAGATGTGAACCACTTCCTGTCCGCTGTCCAATTTCTCCTTACAAATCACGCACAATTCTTCAGGGGTCTGCATTCTTGAAGGCGGACGCACACCGAGTCAGCCGTACACCGAGTCAGTCTGAAACAGAAAACACAAATTAATAAACTGTGTTGCAGTATTTAAAAGGAGTACATAATAATAGTTTTAAAGAAAATGACAAGCACAAATACGCAGATTTGATAGTGGGTAGTAGGAATTAAAGAGTTGTATATAATATAAGTTTATAAAGATGTAGCAATGTCCATTCTCACATACACTCCATACAGTATATTTTATTTACATTACGTGACGTCATAGTTTAATACTAGCCGCCTAATACAATTTTTAGTGTCATATAGGTTAATTTAGAAACGAAAATGTGTTTTAAAACATTTTACTGATCAAGAAAAACGTCATAACTCTCTCTACAAAGCGAAATTAAAATTTATTGTATTTCGTAGGAAACTGCCAGTCCGCCATTTTGAATTTCATTTTTGGGGGTGTTCCCGGGGTCCAATTTTGTCGGATTTTGGATATGTTATTCTGCAATGGTTCCTGAGCTGGAAACAGTTTAGAAAGCTTCTGAAGCAATTTTGCCCAGGTTGAAGCTATTTTTGCTCTAGATTGCCTGGACTATAATAATACTGTTAAATCACGCCTAATAAAGAATAGCCCGGATAACGTTGTTGGTTGTGTGTATTCGATCGGATGTACACAATGTAACTCAGTATATAGAGTATAGGCCAAACGAGTAAAACGTTAGATATTAGGGTAAAACAGCATAAATATGCGTGTAGAACAGCAAATAATTCCAATGCATTGTTTAACCATATGTATAGATGTAATCAGAGCATCAAGTGGGATAGTTCTAAAGCGCTTGTTGAAAACAGAGATATAACTGAAAGAAATATTTTAGAATGTGCATTTATCCATTTTAAAAACAATTTCAATAACAGTGCGGGAATGTATAAAATTGACAATATCTTGTTAAAATTTCTTTTGCCTCTCGTTAACTCTTGTTAAGTATGTGCTAATTGTTTGGTTTCCGCTACGTTGTATATATTTATGGGCATCTTGCCTTCTCTCTTCATTCCCTGACGAGGTGTAGCTCTGAATACACGAAAGGCCTTGGAATCGTTTTTCTTTTTCCTTGTGGGTTTGTATCATTCATTCATTTCACGTGTTTAATTGTGAAATTCATCCCATATATATATATATATATATATATATATATATATATATATATATATATATATATATATATATATAACTTATATATATATCAGTTGATGCATTCAAAGCTTAAGGATAAAAAGTTGATCATTTTTCAAATAGAGCACCATTTCGCCCATATTCCCATTTCAGGGTACGAGTAGCTCGTAGCACCATTGCCAAGCAAACAGGGGGTCCAATGTACTGACGAGGCTTTCGTACGTGGTTCAGATTTTTTTCTATGTATGAAGGAGGGCCAATGGCGATTGCCCGCAAAAATGCTCCCTTCCCCATAGAAGGAGAAGGAGAAAGCCAAAATCAAGGTCCAGAGTTTACAAAATGCCTGGACACTCTGTGTTTGAAAGATTGGAGGTCATAGACGGGGAGAAAGATGGATTGAGGAAGGTTGTTCCACAGTTGACAAATGCAGGGCCAGCCTTAGCAATTGCGGGGCCCAATTTGGACCATTTTGGTGGGGCCTCCTGGACTTAAGATTATTTCAAATTAGGTATCAGGAATATATGCTATTACGTTGTATTAAAAATAAAACAATATCTATATTTATTAGCATATATTTTGACATAAAACGTGTTAAAACAAAACTATACTTATAAAGAAATCTTTCTTGCTTTCTGGTCTGCAAAAACTCTTTCAAAATTTTGTTGAAGTTTAAGTTTTTTGCTTCATCACATTCATCACATGAGCTTGACATCTGTTAGCGCAATTTCCAAATCTGCAGCATGTCTTTGTAATTCCTCCTTTGGAATTTGTTGAAATTTACTCAAAAAGCCAAATAAATCAACATGTTTTTTCAACTGCTTAAACCGTGGCTCCAAAGACTGCATTCCTTATTTTTCAAAGCTGGAGGTGGCAACCCTAGTGCGGGGCCCATGTGAGCGCGGGGCCCAATTTGGTCAAATAGGTTCAATTGGTCTAAGGCCGGCCCTGGACAAATGAAAGATTGAGAATACCGATTAACCCTTGCGTTAGAGAGTCGGACAGAAAAGGGATGAGAATGTGTTGAAAGTCTGGTACCGCAAGCTCTCCTTAAAGGAGGCAGCATGCAGTTAGAGAGTTCAGAAGAGCAGTGTCCGTTATATTAGCAATCGTAAAGAGTGAGTAAGGAAACATTGTGGCAAAGAGAGAGGGATTGAAGGCAGTGTGTAAGAGACAGAGAATTGATGAGACGAAAAGCCTCGATTCTACCCAGTCAAGTCGAGCTGTATGGGTTGTGCCATCCCACACACGAGAAGCGTACGCCGTACAGGGGCGATATATATCTGCAGGTGAAAAAGACTTGAAAGATAAAGTATAAATATAGAATCCGTGGTTAAATTATTTTTTATACTCCGCTGGTATAGAGTCCGTGGTCAAATTCAGAAAATGTAAATTTGTTCCTGTTTACGTCTTCTTGTTATTAATGTTTATTTGATGCCTGCTTAGACCTAGTTTAGTCTGAATATTATTGTTGTAGTGTGAGCATGTGATAATGCAGAGCTGTGATCTATCTACTTGTGAGTTGCCCCCGATCAATTGAATGCCAAGTTAGGTCATTTGAATGCCTGGTTAGAGCAACTGAATGCCCGGTTAGGTTAATTGAATGCCCGGTTAGATCAACTGTACGTCCTTGACGATTGGTTAGGTTAAGTCATGATATTTTCGTTAGTTTTAACGAAAATATCACGACTTAACCTAACCCATCATCAACGGCGTACAATTGACCTAACCGGCCATTCAATTGACCTAACCAGGCATTCAATTAACCGAGGGCCGCAATTTGTTTCATTTAGTCAGTTTGCAATCTTAGCTTTAAACAATAATGGCTAGTCGTCCTGCTGCTCCTACTGTTATAGTGCATATAAACGAAATTCTTAACCTATTCTACAGAAATATCATGTTTAAAAATTTGTCAGACTTGCATTTTATACTTTGCATGTTTTAAATAAATATAACCACGCCGTTGTCCTAAATAATAATAATTTAACCACGGATTCTATACTTAGGCCAAAGATAAAAACCGCCCTTATTTCCGACATTAATATTTCAAATTTCAAAGTATGCATAAAAAAAAAAGGTCATCATTTAATTCAGCAATACTGGAACTTTTCTTCCCAGAAAATTTGTAATTACAGTAAAGTTTACTATAATGACCGCAATTTATTTGTAATGGTTCTCTATTGCGTGTATCTGAGGAACCTTCGCTTATATAAAGCTTATATAGGTTTGGGAAAGACAGTTGCAACATTGTTCATTTCTTTCAATATTGAAATGGTTTAAAACGTTTTATACAATATGGTTTTATAAGAATATATTTAAATAGGTTTAATAAAGGAATATTCCATTTTAAGTGACAGAAACTGGAATTTTTCTCAAAATGGCGTCGAGAAATATTGTACAGGGTGTCCCGTAAGTCTGGACCCATAGGGAAAAATAATAAAATTACAAAATAGTCCAAAAATTTATTACATAATCTGTTCAAAGTGTCCGCCGTTGTGTCGCACACATAGTTGAAGACGCAATCTCCACTGCGACAGCACTTTCTGAATCACAGTCGCAGAAATTTCTTGACACGCCTCCACAATGCGTGCTTTAAGGTGGAAAATGTTCTGAAGTTTGACCTCGTACACTTTGGCTTTCAAGTGGCCCCACAAATAAAACTCCAGCGGAGTAAGATCATAATAAAAAAATAATAAAAATAATAATAAAATAATAAAAAAATATATTAGAAATAAATTTTTGGACTATTTTGTAATTTTATTATTTTTCCCTATGGGTCCAGACTTACGGGACACCCTGTATTTATATTTATCGTTTAAATATTTTTTAAATGTACCTTTGGTATATAGTTAGGTTAGGTAAAATTAGTTTAAACTAGCTTATCTTGGATCAAATTTGATTAAGTTAGCACAGATCTAAACATTTTAATCCAGAATTTCTTGCATTCGAAAAATATGTATCGAAAATTTGTCCCGTCCGTCAAAAGTTTCGTCTTTCGCGGCACCTAATGAAGCATCGTTAATATAACCTCGCTATACATAATGGATTATATGGTGTATTTCTTTTTTTATGCAGGAAGGAGGGGCCAAGGGCAAATGCCCGTATACATAATATTTGCTTTATAGTTAGAGAAAGAGGTTTGTTTCAAGGAAACCGATCCTTCGGCAGGAACAGGAAGACCCATGATTAAACTAATTTTACATATTTTATATACAATATTTTCTTTTCAGAATTTAACGGAAATTTTTATTATATTAAAATTGTTTTACGTTGGCAAATTCATGGAATTAATTTCTGCTCACGTTGGTTATTTTAATGTAATTTTAATGTAATTTTAATATAATTTTGATATAATTTTAATATAAAGAAATAATAATAGTTGCGGTTGTTTAACCTTCTCCATAATATCTAAGGTCGTATGATGGAGGGAACCTACAGCTTTACGTGGAATCCGAATCACTACCAGTCTTAATCGCAGGAATCTGAAGTCCTAGCTGGGGCTCGAACCCAGTACCCTCAAATTAACAGCTCAACGATCTACCATTGGATTATATGCCCTGGCGGGAAGTAGAAGAAGAAATCGGAGGAGTAAGGGGGTGTTCTTGGATGGTGGGGAGGGTGATTAATTTTTAGTGGTTGGGGTTCAAAACTCGGCTGTTGTTCATTTAGTCAAACGCGTTTAGGAGCGATACTTGAAATTTGTTTTCAAGTAAGCGTCCCCATTCTTTTTTTAACCTTTTTTCCTGATATATATATATATATATATACAGGGTGGCGCAAAAGTCGCCCGTCATAGGAATTTTCAGTGTTGACTATATTATTTTCTTTTCTTTTACGTAGGGGGATGGCTGCGAAATTAACAATAGACGAGAGGGTGAGCTTGGTTTTAATGTATGGAATACCAGGTACTACAAATCGATGAATCGGTACAGAATTTAAATTCCGTACCGATTTGCGCCACCCTATATATATATATATATATCGTAAAAACATGGTAAAAGAAATAAGAATTTCCCCTGATGGAACGTCAATTATTTTGAGGAGAATCTCTGCATTCCGGCAGCGACAAAACTGCCCTCTTCAGGCATGAATAGAATAGTAAAAGAAAACTAAGGAGAAACAAGTGAAAAGAATTCGGAAGAGAACGTTCCAAAAATTTTTTGAACATAATAAAATTTTGTGGTTTTCCAAATATCTTTCATCATTCCACCGAGATTTAGAATTTTACTTGAAGTACAATTAAAAGATAAAGTAATATTTGTAGGGTCATTGAGCTGGTCACTTCCTTTATTTTTGTACCAGTTGATCTGTAAGCATATTTAACACACTTCCAACTTTGGAATGGCCATTGTCACTCCTATTTATGAAGAAAACGCCGTTCGTATAATACCCTTAATCCATGGAGTGCCTGTTTCCGCAGCATTTGCTCGAGTATGAGATTAATAAGTTTTTGTTCTTTTGAAAGGGATATTAACTATACTTTATTCAGACGATGGAAAGCCGGAGTGAACCATCTGTTTTCAGACCCTATAAAATCTCATAAAGCGATCCAAGTACGTAGATTTACGTTGTTTATGGAAAAATCCTTTTCCTTTTACGGTGAAATGTCCATTTACACGTACAGGATTAATGGCTATGTCGCTTTCTGGTCGCCAAACTTCGTAATAACTAATGCTGCAGACGATGGAAGGCTTGCATGAATTGTTGTCCTTTAGGGAGATCGATAATAACGGGTGAAATGGAACCTAAATATGGTTTATCAACGGAAATATCGACGACTCCAATAACCTAACCTAATTTGATTTAACCTAACGTAATATAACCTAATCTATCCCAACTTAACCTAACCTATAACTTAACCTAAATTAATTGTGCATAACCCAAGAAAAATTTGTCGACAAAATACTCGACTTTGACCGAAGAGTAAAATAATATCAAATACAGTGCATTAGAATTGTTACTTTGTGGGTTCTCTGCAGTCAATTTTATTTACAGTTTATTAAAAGCATTTAAAAACATTATGGCGTTTGAATCCTTGAATAAGAATTATTAAGTTTTTGTTCGCGATAATGTTTCTACACTTCTATTGAGGAGTTAACAACGATAATAATAATAAACAACAAAAATTTAGCAAATCTTTATTCAGAAATTATAACGAGTGATTACTTTTCACCTTTCCTAACTATCAGAGAAGAGTAGTTAAAGTTATCTAAAATGGACTTAAAAAAAGAAGTCCAATCCAGTTGTATATTTTGTCAGTTGCCATGACCGTAAAAAGTAACGTGTAGATAGGCCAAGCCAAGAAAGATTTAGAGAGTAGAACAACGAACATATTATCAAGTTAGACAGAATGACGTCCACAGTATTTTCTTTGTTCAGTGGAGTGACGGTGATCGTTCTATTTGAGATGAATCTTCTAAATAAAATGAATATATAATTCAGTCATTTTAAATATAAACTGCCTCATCCTTAGACCTTATTTCGAGTAATTTAATCATTGATAGTTGCATGCAGTATCCTGGAAACACTTCTGAAGTCAACCATAGTTTGCAATAAATACTGTATCTCCGCATCTTGAGAAGGTAGCTATGTCTTTCCTGATGCTCCTTGCCTTCTTAACGAAACTTGAAAGAAAGAGGCGTTTGGAAGGTTTAGAAACTGTAGGAATTCACTGACGAAGAAGTCTGATGATGTAGGACAGAAGTGACCAATACAAGTTAACGTGTAATCCAAATAACTACGGACCGCTACATCATCTGAAAGCGCAGAACGGCCACCCATCCAACTCTTGAACAAATCTAACGTCGTTAACTTCGCTGGTCTACCTGGAAGCGGTATTGTGACATGGCCACGTAAGTAAGTTATATACGAGTGAAGATGGAACATATCCATGGCATTTCAGAACGTTCGAGAGGCTGGATAATAATAATAATAATGATAATAATAATAATATTATTATTATTAATGCTAATATTAATATTTAAAACTTTCGAGAAATGGAGAATTTATGAAGATTTAGGACACAAGAGTAGTCGTGTGTGTATTTTAGACTTCATCTTAATGACGTTGGAGCTGCGCGTTTAGGAAGACTATTTCATAATACTGTCTCTTCTTTTCAGGCTGCCGTAACTCGAACGGTCCCAGCGTAAATTCCACAAATTTCCCTTGCGCTCGCGAGGTGTCGCAATTACAAACAATTTGAAGGTTCTATCCTTAAATGCTCGTAGCCTACGAAATAAAATAAACGAATTTTTTTCTTTAATTGCTTGTAAAGACTATGATTTAATTGCGATAAATGAATCGTGGCTTAGCACTGAAACACGTGACTTTGTAGGGGAGTATCAAATTAGAGGTTATAGACTTTTTGTTAAAAAAAAAGAATAGGTAGGCGAGGAGGCGGTGTTATGTTGTATATCAAAGATAATATTGCGAACGTTATAGGAGTAAAGCACACAATTCCAGAACCGATAGATTCGACTATAGCAGAAGTTAAATTGAACGATTTCAAACTTGTTGTTGCGGTTATATATAGGCCCCCTAATCAAACAGCTGATACGGACGAAGCGTTATATCGTGAACTAAAGAGAATAATAGGTAGTGAGCAGGCTTTAGTTATGGGTGACTTTAATTGCGCCAACGTGAATTACGATACAATGCAGGGAGACGCGGAAGGTAATCGTTTAGTTAATTTTCTCGAGGATAGCTTTCTTATTCAAAAGGTTGGGGAACCTACGAGGTTGGACAGTATTTTAGATTTTGTAATAACTACGGATGATAGGCTAATTACTGATCTTCAAGTAATAGAACCGTTAAGCAATAACGATCACAATATGGTAGAGTTTGTCCTCTCAGTAAGTCACTTGAAACCAGCTAACTCTACTAAAATTCCTAACTTCCAGCACGCAGACTTTTGTAAATTTCGAAATAAATTGTCACACGTCAATTGGGAAAACGTAATGGAGAACTCCAACGCAAAACTAATGTGGGAATCGTTTGAAACAGTATTTAGGACTATAAATGAGGAATGTGTACCGTACAAAATTAAGCGTGCGAAAGTAAACAACAAGCCCTTGTGGTTTACTTCTAGAGTAGGAGACATTATAAAGAGTAGAGATACGGCTTATAGGCTACATAAGTGCGATAAAGACAATTTGTGGTTACGAAACAACTACATATCTCTAAGGCGTGAAGCGAAAAGTGTAATAAAAAAGTCCAAGCGCGAATTTGAAATCTCCATAGCTCGTGACGGTAAAGAAAACCCCAAGCGATTCTTTCAATACGTCAACAATAGAAATCCAGTAAAAAGTGTCTTGAGGCCGTTTAAAAATGTTAACGGAGATCTAGTTTCTCAAAACAAGGAAATGGCTACCTTGCTAAACGAATTTTTACGTCAGTTTTTACTATAGAAGATGTAACGAATATCCCTACGGTCATAGACATAATACCTTTTGATAATGGTAATATTTTGGATAATATTGTGGTTAGTGAAGGAGGTAATGCGCTATAATGATAAAATGAAAACGCGTAAATCACCGGGGCCGGATTCCATATATCCCATACAACTAAAAGAATTAAAAGATAGCATTGTTGTGCCGCTAACAAAGATATTTAATGCGTCTATTTCTGAGGGGTGCGTACCAGATAATTTCAAGTTAGCAAGCGTAACACCTATCTTTAAGAAAGGCGATAAATGTGCGGCGGGAAATTATAGGCCAATCAGTTTAACGTCTGTTGTAGGTAAGCTACTGGAATCAATAATTAGGGATTGTATAGTCGAACACTTAGAATTGCATAACTTAGTTAGAAATAAGCAGCACGGTTTTAGGCGAAACAAATCTTGCTTAACTAATCTTTTAGAATTTTTCCAAAGCGTGGTTGATGTTTACGATAGTCATCGGGCGGTTGATGTAGTGTATTTAGATTTTCAAAAAGCGTTTGACACCGTACCGCACAAAAGATTCATTAAGAAAACTAAAGCTCATGAATCAGGGGTGTAGTAATAAATTGGATATAAGAGTGGTTGCGAGGTAGGAAACAGAGGGTGGTCATTGATGGAGCGGAGTCGTGTTGGGCTAATGTAGCGAGTGGCGTTCCTCAGGGTTCTGTATTGGGCCCCTTGCTTTTTCTTATATATATTAACGATTTAGATGTCGGCCTAGTCAGTACAGTTTCAAAGTTTGCGGATGACAAGAAGCTGGGTGGTAGGGCGATTAATGACGAAAATAGAGGTAAAATCCAGGAAGATCTGAATAAAATCGTTGATTGGTCAATCACATGGCAAATGAGATTTAACGTTGATAAGTGCAAAATTTTACATATAGGTTCGCGTAACGGCAATTTTGCGTATAGTATGTCAGGGAAAGAGTTAACAAGCGTAGAGCAGAAAAAGATTTATAACTTACAAAACAGACTTATTTTTCTTAAAAAACTAGTAATCTATATTGCCTCTGCGTTTCACTAATCCCTAATTCAGGTTCTAAATACTTAAGAGATTATCCCAAATCCTTATCTGCTTGCATAAACTTCACGTTGTCATATTGTGTATTACGAAATAGTAGCGGAATGGCATCTGAAAATGTCTCTCTCTTTACAGAAGTCTCAGCCTACGAAGGCGTGTTTGTACAGGGTGGCCACAATTACAGATATGCTGTAATTTCACTGCAAAGGGAATTTGTGGCCACTCTGTACATCTCTTGACAATGTGTAGTCACAACGGCGGGTTAGATTACAGTGGTTCCCAACCTTTCCTGGATCAAGGTACCTCAATGCCACATGTTCTTGTTTCGCGGCACCCGGAGGATTTTCGTCGCCCACTGTTCCACATCCAATCCACAACACATCCAATCCACAACACATCCAATCCACAACACATCTAATCCACAACACATCTAATCCACAACACATCTAATCCACAACACATCTAATCCCAACACAACGTAAATTCAAACGAAGCCTGTTTAGTTTCTGTCGGGACGTAATAAATGGTGAATGTTTTGTTTATTTTGACATTTTCAAATCTTCACTAACTTTTGAATCTTTTACTTAGTTTCGTCTTCTTCATGAAGTTTCGAGGAACCACTGTTGGGAAACACGGGGTCGAAGATTATGAATTGTGTTACAGTAATCAATGTATGAAACCAGTCTCTACGAGAAATGCCTGAAACATTTTAGCATTGTGCAAAATGACTGGTTTCACACATTGACTGTAACAGTGAATGTAACATGTACTGTATAATTGGGCTACGACATGGCCAATGTCGTAACACCACTTCCCGTCGATCACCGAAATTAAGCGATATTGGGTACGGGTAGTAGTTGGATGGTTTGGCCGTCCTCTGCCCCCAGGAGATGTAACGACCAGTGGTTCGGATCCCGTAAAGCTGCATGACTCTCCCTTCGTCATATGACCTTAGATGTTGCGAAGGAGGTGAAACAATCCCATCAAACAATATACAGTATATATGTC
Organism: Bathynomus jamesi; assembly: GCA_023014485.1. Lineage (NCBI taxonomy): Eukaryota > Metazoa > Arthropoda > Malacostraca > Isopoda > Cirolanidae > Bathynomus > Bathynomus jamesi. Next base: position 118,628 of record JAJOZX010003286.1, on the reverse strand, counting down.
CGTTGCATAGGAATCACAGTTTAAAAAAATATTTCAGAAAAGGAGGTTCGCAAAAATAAGGATTCCAAACTACTATTTTCTGAATCGAGGAAAAGGATGTAGATTGGCAGGAAATCATTTTAGACGTTTGGCAAAAAAGCCAAAACAATAAAGAGAAGAAGAGTGGAAAGGAGAGAAAAAATGGGAAGAAGGATAAATACAGAAAGAAAGGAGAACAAGAGGATAATAAAAGATAAGAGGAAAGGCATTAGATAAATTTGACTTTATTCGTGTAAAATAAATAAAGAATTGGGTCGGACGACGATAACTAACGACAAAAAAAAACATTTAAAATTTTGTGAAGCGTAATATTCATTGTCATTTGATAATACTGTGTGTGTGTGTGTGTGTGTGTGTGTGTGTGTGTGTGTATCGGGTCGGCAAAAGAAAAGGGAGACCTCGAACGTTGGCTGTAAAATCCAAAGTTATGGTCAGATTTCAATATTTTTTTCACACCCTACAACTAAGTAAATTTCCTATACGGTGAGCGGATTTCAAAGAAAACTAATGAAAATTACGATTTATTGAACATTTCTTTATGCCACTGGAAATTCTCCATTTACACTACTGCATTGTATGTGCAGATAAAAAGTTACAAAGTACTCGCATATGGTGCTACCTTGATGTTAAAAAAACTGCTCGATATGTTTACCACAAACTTTTACAACCTTTTTCAGTCGAGGACGGAACTCATCTATGGCTTTATTGATTTATTCCTGTGGTAGCTCATACCATTTTTCCAGAAGAAGCTGTCGTAAGTGAGCGACATTTCTTACTTTGACCCGATAAATTCTCTGTGACAAATTTTCCCAAAGGCCGTAATCGACAGGATTTAAATCAGGAATGTTTGGTGGCCAAATTTAATACCGCTACCTGGTATTCTTTTGCTATCTCCTGTTTTATCGATTTTCTTGAGAAACGTCCAAACCTCCTGCAGTTGGCTTACGTTAATTAAAATAGCTTTAATTATCAACTTGAACCTATGATTAGCAAGATTTTTCTGAAATATTCGCCATAAATCCAATTCCTCAGCTAAAATGCTAAAAGATGGCATACAAACCATAAAATTACCAAGTACTAACTTACTAAAATTTCATGGCTCTATGTGGGCTACGTCGTGGCCAATGTCGTAACATCGCTTCCCGGAGATCAGCTAAGTTAAGCGACATTGGGTCTGGGTAGTAGTTGGATGGGAGAACGTCCTCCGCGCCCAGATTATGTAGCGACCCGTTGTTCGGATCCCACGTAAAGCTGTAGGTCCCCTCCGTCATATGACCTTAGCTGTTGCGAAGGAGGTTAAACAACCCCAATTAAAAAAAAAATATATATATATATATACACACACACACGAGGGCGACTCATTATATTTTGCCCCACCTTTTTTTTTCTTTTCAAGTTTCCTTGTAAGTTCCAGAAATTTTATACACAAGTAGTTACATACCTTTTTTAAAAGTTTTTATTTTTCCACATACAGTAAGTCTCCATCCTTTTCTACGGCTTTCCTCCACCTCGAAACAAGGGCCTTTATTCCTTACTGGCTTCCGCTGGAGCCACCTCTTCACCTCCTCAACAACCTCATCGTCACTCTGAAACTTTCTTCCACGAATAGCATCCTTTATTGGCCCAAACAAATCTAAGTCTGAAGGGGCCAGATCCGGGCTGTATGGAGGGTGGGGTAACACAGTCAAGCGCATTTTTGTGATGGCCTCTCTTGTTTGCAAACTGTTGTGTGGTCGTGCGTTATCGTGCAAAAGAAGGACGTCTTCCAGTTCTCTCTCCGGTCGAACTCGCTTTATACATCTCTGGAGTCTCTGTAGGGTAGCAATATATGCCTCCGAGTTGATTGTTTGTCCTTTCTTCATAATGTCCACCAAACTCACCCCTTTCATGTCCCAGAAGATGGTGGCCATAACCTTTCCTGCAGAGGGGGCCATTTTGAACTTTTTCTTGCGTTTTGTTTCAGGTTCAAAGTGGTGTACCCAAGTCTCATCCCCAGTCACAATTCGTGAAAAGAAGTCATCCCCTTCTGTCTCGTATCGAACCAACGACTCTGAAGCAATTTCTTTTCTTTGGGCTTTGTGATCTTCAGTCAGTTCGCGAGGAACAAACCGTGAACACACTTGTGAGTATTCTAGTTGCTGAATTATCGTATTCACACTTCCTTCACTAATTCCTAGCTCCAGTGATAGCTCCTTGTATGTGACTCGCCGATTTGATCGAATGATGCTGTTAACACGTTGCACAGTGTGAGATGTCAACCGATGCTGGGCGACGGCTGCGTGGCTCATCATCGAGGCTGGCTCTCCCTCTCTCCGATGATCTCACACGTTTAGGCCAGAGTCCAACTGTGCTTCGATCAACAACAGCATCTCCGTAAACGTTTTGTAGACGTTTGTGAATATTTCCAACTGTTTTCTTCTCTGCGGTTAAGAACTCGATAACAACTCTCTGTTTACGACGCCTATCACTGTCAGACGCCATTTTCGAAACTGCGTTAACCATCGGTTTTATACAAGGGCCTTTAAAAGCGGTTTTATACAAGGCGGGGGGGGGGGGGGGGGGGGTTCAAACTGGAAAAAATCCGGTTATGTGAGCAGAAAGTTCAAACTTACGGCCCAAAAGACATTTCAGCCCCTTGGCCTATTATTTAGGTAAGAAAAATGGGTGGGGAGAAATATATTGAGTGCCCCTAGTATATAGTGACTTTTAGTACCAGGAAAAGCTAGATGGAGATAAATTTTTAGATATATATGTTTTATTTGCTAGGAAGACCACATATAGGGTGTCCTGAATGTCTTGTTACACCTATGTAAATGTTACTCCAGTGTTCTGTAACTATGGTAATGAAAGTATATAGTAGAAAACACTGAGACATTTTATTTTATACAGAATTATACAACATTGTAGTTTATACATAGTTAACGCAAGTTTATCATGTATCCAATGGATCTTTATGCAAACCATCGTTCTCACTGCACAGGATGATTTTACACCAGGTTCGGTGTGCTATGTTCCTCAGCATTTTAGGTGTTGCAAGTTTAAAAACATCCTTTACGGCTTCCTTTACTCCGTCATTGGAATCATAACGTTTTGGAGAAACCTTTTCCTTTATAAATCCTCATAATGCATTATCACAATTCGAGAGGTCTCGGCTTCTCGGAGGCCATTTTAATGTTGCATTTTAATGTCCCAATCCATCGATCAGAAACGCCTCATTTAAATATTCACGAACCCTCAAGGAATAGTGGGGAGACGCTCCATCCTGTTGGAACCAAACATCATTTAATATTCCGAGATTATACATAGGTGTAACAAGACTTTCGGGACACCCTGTACATTAAATAAAGGTTATTGGAAATTTATCAGGTAAAATGAGGAGCAACCGGATACTGAAGAAGGTATAAATACCTGACGTAGTGTTTTAAGGGAATGCAATCTTTTCTTGAAATAATCGGTGGAAAAGAATTGAGTGCGATGGGATCGTTGACTTTGATGGTCAGATATCACAAGGAATTTCCATTAAGAAACGTATGTGGTATTCGCCATAAATCCTGAAGATAGTTCATGTTAGAACCGAATTGGTACCGAAAATTGGAAAGGTATACCAATACCTGTAAAATTACAGGTATGGGTATGGCCAAAAGAGTTGAAACACCTATGATTTGCCTCGAATTTTTTATTTGCTATGTACAAGTTGTATTACGTGGATTAGGTTTGCAAGGGTGATCACAACATGCCTGACCTACATGAGGACTGCACAGGAAGACTATTTCAGCAAATCCTCAAGTTCCCCTCTACGATGAGCCACGTTTGTCATTCCATTTTTTTATAATTTGTGGTCCACAAAACTAATTCTATTAACTGATTGTTAATGAAATTAATAAAATCTCAAGTTTTGTCTCGACTGAAGTCTCGCGGGAGAGTTTACAGGAGCAAACTGATGAGTTAATCCTTTTCTTTAGACGTGATTAGAATTGAATCCCAAACATCACCAAAAACTCGGCCAGCCATCATTACCCTTCATCAGGAAGGCTTGAACAGCCGTCAGATTGCTAATAGATGGTAGAAGGAAAATAGTTATGAAGCAAGAGCACGGTCAGGACGGCCAAGAATCAGCTCAGAATGCTTTCTGTGTCGATCCAGTCCGTGTGAAAGGACGGCCATCAGTATGCACCTGCAGAGGGACTAGCAGGAAGCAGAAGGGCAAGTAATGATGAGTAACGAACGACAATATATGTGTGACTATTCTCCCCGCCCCCCTCGACAATTACTGGGCCCGAAGGCCCCTGCACCGCAATAAAACTATGAAAAAGAACGCAGTCATGAAAATCTTGAGCTTCACATTGTGTCAAGATTTGTGAAGCTTAAGATTTTCATGACTGCTTTCTTTTTTATAGTTTTATTGACCAAATAATTGAACCCCCAGTACTTGGGGAGCAGCAGGCCCCCAATTACTGTCGGTTTAATTATTTGTTCAATAAAACTATAGAAAAGAAAGCGATCATGAAAATCTTAAGCTTCACACTGCCGCCAGTAATAATAAAATATAAAAAACGAAAATTTGTTGCTGCAGTCTGTGCTCCGGACCCCCCCAATTACTGGGCCCGAAGGCCCCAACACCGCAGGTCTAGCTAAATGGGCCCGTAGAGCCCTGTTTAACTCGTAATAATAATAATAATAATAATAATAATAATTAATAATCTGAGAATTTCATCGAGATTAACCATGTGCATTCGAGCTTTGGACGTCCTGCCATGTTTAAAACGGCCTCTACAATAAAAATGAAAACAAAATCAACTTGTGACGTTTAAACATAACTTAAAAGTACACATAAATCTAACCTAATCTAATCTAATCTAACCTAACCTAACCTAACCTGCCATTTTTAAAGCGACCTCTACAATAAAAATAAAAACAAAATTAATTTGGAACGTTTAAACACAAAAGTCACCTAGCTAATTTGCGACGTTAAATTTTGTAATAAATTAGGACTGGATTGAGAATAACTGGTGTAAAGACATTCTCTTGGACGAATCCCCCTTCAACTGCTTCGGCGACAAAGGAAGAATTCGTCTCCGCAGAAGGAAAGGCAAGTATTTCAACCCAGAGTGTACGCGGTCAATATTTAGGAGATGCACGGTCTCCGAATTCAGATTTTTTATTCATACCAGTCGTTAGTACATATGATTTGATGAATTTAAAAAAAAACTAGACCTTGTGGTTTTAAAAAATAAGGGAGATATCGATTTTTTTTAACTTTAATGATTTTTTGACATTTTCCGAGAAACTGGGTTTGAGAGCTGGTAACAAAAACAAAAACAAATACCACAAGATTATGCTGCATTATTTTTTGCGAGAAATCGCAAAACTTTATCCACCGCCACAATTAAAGGTTAGTTATTTTTCCGTCGATTTAGTGAAGGTTAGGTTAGGTTAGGTTAGGTTAGGTTCGTTTTAGTGTGAAGGTTAGGTTAGGTTAGGTTAGGTTAACCTAACCTTCACTAAAACGAACATAACCTAACTGAACATACGATTCGTTAGTACATATGATTTGATGAATTTAAAAAACTAGTGTTCGTTTTAGTGAAGGTTAGGTTAGGTTTGTTTTAGTGAAGGTTAGGTTAGGTTAGGTTAGGTTAGGTTAGGTTTGGCTTTGTTCATTTTATTAAAGAAACTTAGTTGATTTTGTGTTTTTTTATGTGCTTTATTCATATTTCCTCATCATTTCCCCTTGTTTTCACGGAGCACCGACAATTCAGCGCCGACAATTCAGCGCCGACAATTCAGCGCGACAATTCAGCGCAGACAATTCAGCGCAAAGACAATTCAGCGCAAGACAATTCAGCGCCGACAATTCAGCGCAAGTCAGTACAGTTAAAAGTTTAGTTAAAAATAATAAAAATAAATCGCAATAAATAAAAAAGAGAAAAATTTGTATATTTATATATATGCTAAATTGGGTCTGTATCGAAGGAGTGACATTTCAAAGGAGTGACATAACAAAGGAGTGACATAAATACCGTAACGAAGGAGTGACATAACGAAGGAGTGACAAATCGGAGATAAAATTCAAAGGAGTATAATTATTAAAATTTTATTTAAAAAAACAAAATTTGTTAGAATTGTTAAAATTAAGATTTTATTTCAAAAACTAGAAACCTAACCTAACCTAACCTAACCGTTGCAAGCCTCTCTTCCCTCTGGATTTGTTCTTTCTTCTTCTTTGTTGGTATTTTCGCGCTGAATTGTCTTGCACTGAATTGTCTTGCGCTGAATTGTCTTGCGCTGAATTGTCTTGCGCTGAATTGTCTTTGCGCTGAATTGTCTTGCGCTGAATTGTCGGCGCTGAATTGTCGGGTCACGGTTTTCACTTCGAAATATGAATTTTTTCAAAAAAATTTAAATTGAAAAATTTTCATACTTTGAAGTGATTTGAAGTATAGACTGTCAAGTACGTGAAAGAAGAGTAAACTTTTTGGAGATACAAAATAACATGAACGTTATTTTCATTTTATGACATAAATAATTGTGAATTGTGCAGATAAAATATATTTTAGCTCAAGTAATAATCATAACAGTAGAACTAATTTTCAGTAGTCCGAAAAATGCGTTCTGAAGTAAGGCATATCTTTTTTGTATGAATAATAAGAAACCTTGAAAAGAAATTTACAATAATAACGTACAATCCTAAGACCCAACCCGAGGGTAAGGCAAGCCAGCCTTGTTCTCGGCCGGTCCCAAGTCCGGATAAATGGGGAGGGTTGGCGTCAGGAAAGGCATCCGGCCATAAAAACCCAGCCAAAACCATAATGGTGAGTCTTCAACACGAAAATGCGATGACGGCTAGGGCGTACCCCTTAGGCGACGTACAGAGACCTCGCCCGACCTCTGTGGTGAGGCGAGGGCTACCGCACCAAGAGCGGGTGTGGCTAACGAAGCGAGCTCGGGTGGACCTGAGAATTGCGACGCTGAATGTTGGAAGCATGACTGGCAGAGGAAGAGAGATTGTGGAGTTGATGAAGAAGAGGAGAGTTGGGGTGTTGTGTGTACAAGAAACACGCTGGAAGGGGAACAAAGCAAGAGAACTCAGTGAGGGATATAAATTGTTCTACAGTGGGGCGTCGGTTGAGGGAAGGAATGGTGTGGGTATTGTATTGGCGAAGGAATTGAAGGATAGCATAGTGGAAGTAAAGCGAAGAGGAGATAGACTGGTGACTTTGAGAATGAATTATGGGGAACATGTACTCAATATAATCAGTGCATACGCACCCCAAAGTGGATGTCCGGACGACGTTAAGGAAGCATTCTGGAGGTTATTGGAGGAAGAAATGGAGAGTATTGCCGAGGACGAACGAGTGGTGTTGGGCGGGGATATGAATGGACACGTTGGTGATCATAACGATGGAGTGGTCAGAGTGCACGGTGGTCATGGCTATGGAGAGGCAAACGTGGACGGTGAGAGAGTGTTGGATATGGCTGTATCGTTTGATCTAGCGATTGTAAATACGTTTTTCAGAAAGAGGGAGGAGCATGTTATTACGTACAAGAGTGGAGGCAGAACATCGCAAATTGATTTCATACTGTATAGGAGGGCGCAATTGGCCGAGGTGAGGGACTGCAAAGTTATTCAGGAGACCATGTGACGCCACAAACACCGGTTGGTAGTCATGGATGTGATGTTGAAAGAGGAAGAAAGACCCGAGGAACAACAGTGAGGAGAATTAGGTGGTACAAACTGAGAGAGGAGGGGAAGAAACGGAATTTAGAGAGAGAGTGTTGAGTGAAATCCATGTTGATGAACAGAATGTACAGGATCGGTGGGTACATAATGTGAATGTCATGAGAACGGCAGGTAGAGACATATTGGGGGAAACATCAGGTAAAGTGTGGGAAGATAAGGAAGGATGGTGGTGGAGTGATGAGATCCAAAGAGCACTACGAAGTAAGAGAGAAACTAAGAAGTTATGGGAAGAATCGAGGAGTGAAGAGTGTAAGGTGGTATATAAAGAAGCAAAGAAACAGGCAAAGAGAGCAGTGGCGAGAGCAAAGGCGGAGGCATATCGGCAGATGTATGAGGATTTAGAGGATCGTGAAGGACAAAAGAAGATATACAGATTGGCTAAGAGCAGAAATAGAGCGACAAAAGACTTTACACAGTAAAACAAATTAAGGGAAGGGAGGGGGCGGTGCTGCAAAGAGATGAAGAGATAAAGGATAGATGGAAGGAATATTTTGAGGAATTATTAAATAAAGAAAACCAAGATCTTTCTATGAGGATGGATTACCAAATGTAGCTATGACAGAACAAGTGGGGAGGATGGAAGTGAGTCGTGCTCTGAATAGGATGAAAAATAACAAAGCGACTGGCCCAGACGAGATACCAGCCGAGGCATGGAAGGCACTGGGAGATGAGGGGGTGGATCTGGTGTGGGATCTAATGCAGAAGTTGTTTTGACCAGGAGGTGATTCCGGATGAGTGGGGAGCAGCATCATAGTGCCTATATTCAAAGAGAAGGGAGATGTACAAGATTGCACGAATTATAGAGGATCAAGCTAATATCACATACAATGAAGATATAGGAGCGAATAGTGGAGAGTAGGTTGAGAGACAAAGCGGAAGTGTCAGTGGAACAGTTTGGATTATGCCGGGAAGGAGAACGACAGATGCAGTTTTTGCATTGAAACAGTTGGCAGAGAGGTACAGAGAGGGGCAGAAGGCGTTGCACATGGTTTTATTGACTTGGAGAAGGCATATGATAGGATACCACGGCAGGAAGTTTGGAGATGCTTAAGGGAAAAGATGGTACCGGAGAAGTATGTTAAACTGATCGAGGGGATGTACAGGGGAGTAACAACTAAGGTGAGGAGTAGCGTGGGTGTGTCAGAGAGCTTTGGGGTGGAAGTTGGTCTGTATCAAGGATCAGCTTTGAGCCCTTTCCTTTTCAATGTGGTATTTATTCGATGTGTTTGACGGACAGGATTAGAGGGGAGGCGCCGTGGTGCATGATGTATACAGACGATGTTGTGTTGAGTGGGGAGACGAAAGAGGAGGTGGAGCAGCAGTTGGAAAATTGGAGAGAGGCGTTGGAAAGTAGGGGGATGAGAATTAGCCGAAAGAAGACCGAATATATGAGATGTGATGTGCAGCAGGACCGAGGAGGGGAAGTGACATTGAGTGGAGAGCGTGTTAAGACGGTGAGTATTTTAAATACTTGGGGTCACAACAGTGGATGCAGAGGGGGTAGCAGAGAGAGAGATAAACTGTAGAATACAGTCGGGGTGGAAGAACTGGAGAGACGTATCAGGGGTGCTCTGTGATAAGAGGGTCCCAGTGAAACTGAAGGAAAGGTATTCAAAACAGTGGTGAGGCCGGCAATGTTGTATGGAATGGAGACTGTGCCAATGAAGAAGAGCAATGAAAGAAAAATCGATGTGGCTGAAATGAAGATGTTGAGATGGATGTGTGGAGTGACGAGGAGGGATAGGGTCAGAAATGAGCATATAAGAGGAACAGTGAAGGTGGCGGAAGCATCTAAGAAGGTGCAGGAGGCCAGGCTGAGGTGGTATGGACACGTCAGGAGAAGAGAGGAGGAGTATGTGGGGCGCAGAGTGCTGGAGATGGAGTTGCCGGGACGGAGAAGAAGAGGAAGACCGAAGACGAGATGGAGGGACTGTGTGGTGGCGGACATCAGGGAGAAGGACTTGGAGGAGGACGTGGTATACGACAGAGGAGAGTGGAGAAGACGAACCAAAAACAGCGACCCCATGTAAAGATGGGATAATAAGCTGCGGAAGAAGAAGAAGAAGAAGTGATTGCTCAAGAAATGATGGTCAATTATGAATAGAGCACATTAAAACACACAAGATTAGCTACATGATTTGATGAAGTTTAAAAAAAACTAGACCTTGCGCTTTTAAAAAATAAGGGAAAATATCGATTTTTTCACTGTAACGATTTTTTGACATTTTCCGAGAAACTCTGGTTAACACATCTTTTCTCTGGTATAGTTGCGCTTCTCAAACCGCAGTTTTTTCAAAACCATTGCTGTGTGTGACGGGTGCAAATTACAACACTCGCAATTAATTCAGAAAGTTCTGAATAATGATGCTGAAGCAATTGAAATATTCAGCAATCATGGTGTTCTCCCCCGTAGTCGAAAGTGTCCAGTGTTGTAAGCCGATGTCGTACAGGCTTGATAAAAAAGTTTTCGTCTGCTATCGGAAATTACGTAACAAAAAAAGTGGACGTACAGAACGCTGCTTATTTCTTGGAAGTATTTCTCTCTTTAAATCCACGTGGTTTGAGAATAGAAAAATGCGTCCCAGTGTAAATTTACTTTTTATAAACACATTCTTGCGAAAAATTTTTAGTCAAAAGTACTGTGAGGATTTTTTAGAATTGAATTCACGAACTGTTGTGGACTGGAAATCATTTTGCTCTAAAGTTTGTATCAACTGGCTAAGAACCAATTGGGGGGTCCAGGTATTATTGTGGAAATTGATGAGAGCAAATTTGGTAAATCTAAATACAATCGGGGACGTGAACTACAAGGTGTGTGGGTTTTCGATGGAATTGAAAGAGTTTCAAAGCGAAAATTTCTTTTAACCGTCGGTGATCGGAACAAAGAAACATTACTTCCACTTATACAACGTTTTATTTTGCCGGGGTCAATTGTCATTAATAACTACTGGAAGGCTTACAGCCAGCTCTCTGATCTGGGTTATGAACACCGAACTGTGAATCATTCCAACAATTTCGTCGGTCCAGAGAGTGGCGCGCATACGCAGAATATAGAAAGACTTTGGGAAGATATAAAGGTATGGGTTTTGAGAGCTGGTAGCAAAAAAACATTACCAGCAGTACTTTGCGCGCTACCTATTTCAAGCAGAACACAAATACCACAAGACTATCCTGCATTATTTTTTGCAAGAAATCGCGAAACTTTATCCACCGCCACAATAAAAGGTTAGTTATTTTTCCGTCGATTTATTGAAGGTTAGATTAGGTTAGGTTCGTTTTAGTGAAGGTTAGGTTAGGTTGTTTTCATTTTAGTAAAGAAAATTAGTTGATCTTGTGTGTTTTTAGGTGTTTTATTCATATTTCCTCATCATTTCCCATGCTTTCACTTTGAAATATGAATTTAAAAAAAAAAATTGAAATTGTCATCGAGCAAAATCAGTGAAGAAATGGTTGGATGATCATAACATCACTCTTCTAGGGGGGTGGCCTGAAAACTCATCAGCTTTTAACCCATTTGAGAATCTCTGGGGGATTATGGGTCAGGCGATACGAAAAATGCAGTCACGAAACTGGAATGAACTGGAATTAAATCTACAAACAGTTTAGCAGGCTTTACAAACTAGCTCAACCATCCAGCATTTGGTCTGGTTCATGCCAGAGTTGATTTGTGAGGTGCCTAAAAATAAGAGTCGTCACCGCAAGAACTGAAGGATGATAAAAGACTAGGAAGGGGAGGTACCACGCTTCATGTATTGTTATTTTTTATCAATAAATCTTAGAACACCAAGTATACAGTATGTTTTATCCGTTGGAGTGTCTGTTACATCTTCAGAGAACCAGAAGAACGAGTGTTTCAACTCTTTTGGCCATAGCTGAAGAATAAAAAAAAGTTTCCCAAAAGGAAAGAAAGACCTACAACAATTTAAGGCTTAAAATGGGCAGAGAAAGAACAGAAACGAGAAGGTACATATCGCAAATTTCAAAAGAGAGCAGAACAGGAGCATATTAACCCATTAAAACCAAAAACATAAGTCAGTAAGAAGGAAAGGGCAAGAGAAACTGCAGAAACGAAGAGAAAAACAGGGAAGATAAAAACAGGGAAGATAAAAACAGGGAAGATAAAAACAGGGAAGATAAAAACAGGGAAGATAAAACAGGGAAGATAAAAACAGGGAAGATAAAAATAGGGAAAAATCTGAAAGAAAACTTTATATCAAAAGACGGAAATAAAAAAGTAAAAAACCGAATGGATAAAAAATACAAACTTTAGGTATGGGAAAAAAATACACAAATGATGAATAGCAAGTGAAAACAAACTTCATAAGAGACAATACGAGAAGGAATCTTAAAATAACGAAAAAGGAAGAGAGTAAACACTTAACTATTGAAAAAAAGTGTTAAAACATCTAAGAAAAGTCTTCAACCTTAATTAAATCCAGAAGAAATGATTAATTAATCAGAAATTGTTAAGATTCTTAAGAAATCTAAATGAAAATGTAAAAGGAAAATGAATTGCTCATACAAATAATATAATTTTGAGGAATCGTTAGAAAAATCTGTGTGAAATAAAAACGGAAATTAGAGCTGATTTGACAACAGAGAAGCTTAACGAGATTGAAGTTTCTGAGCGAATTTAACAAATGGGCCTAACCTAAATTACTATGTTACCCTCTTGCGATGAAGCCTATTTGGCCTATAAGACATGTAAATTATTGGTAAAAACTTATCCACTCGTAAAGTAAATTATGATTGATGCAAAAAACTTCACTTTTTTCTACGTGAAGGTCAAAATATGAAAATAAAAACCCACTCTAATAGACAGAGTTTATTTCCACGACAGTTTCGACGCCCACTGGCATCCTCCTCGGGTGGATACAGAAACACGAATGAACCAAAACAAGAGGGAAAAACAGTCCAGGGACCGACCGTTAAGAAATTCGCACCTAGGTTAGATCCCATTCTCCCGACACCGGAAGGGCATTTTCATTAAGTACATTCGCGCAAATTTAAAACTATCTTCCTGTTCTAAACATACAGATTCTAATATATATTTTTTTTACATAATTATTACATTTATTATTAAATTTATTACATTTAATATTGCATAATTATTTATTACAGAAATTATAAATTTATTATTACATTGGTTATTACATTATTGTTTACTATACAGAACTTATAAACCGAAAAACGAATGAAAAAGCCGATTAGGAAACAATCCAGCGACCATTGAGAAATTCGCACCTAGGTTAGATACCGTTCTCCGACACTGGAAGGGCATTTTATTACAGGGTCCGCTTATAAGTACATTCCCACAAATTAAAACTATCTTCTTGTTCTATACTACAGATTCTAATATTTTGACATAATTACTGCATTATTATTACATTTACATTTTTTAACATTTATTATTATTACCTTTACCCTAATTATTAAATTTATAATATTACCTTTATTATTACATCTGTTGCATTTATATTTATATCCACAATTATTACTTCCATTATTACATTTACTAAAGGCGAGTAAGGAAACATTCCAATCCAGAGACATTTAAGAAATTCACACTTAGGTTCGAACACGTTCCCACGACTCCGTAAGGGATTTTTTGACCAAGAATCTCATTAAAGGGTCTAACTTATAAGTACCTTCGCACAAATTAAAATTATCTACTTTTTCTATACACACAGATTCTATTATTTTTCTTTTGACATAATTATTACATTTATAAAGTACCTTACTTGATTCCCAATCTATAGCATGATTATTTTGGCTGGCGTGATAAAAAATGGCATTATTAGTATTACAACTTCTGAAGGCATATTTGTGTTCTTTAATACGGGTTTCAATATTTCTTCCAGTTTCTCCCACGTATACTAAATCACAACTTTTACAGGGAATGCTGTAGACACAGGCTTGTTCCTCTTTTGCCACGTTATTCCTAACAAATTTACTTTTCACGGTAGACGAATATTTGAACGCCAAAGCAAACTTAAAATCTTTCGTCAACGGTTTTACTCTTTCTAAGCCGGCAATGTAAGGCAAACTCACATATTGTTTTTGGTTAACTGAAGGTTCCCGAGGGGCATAAAAAGATTTTCTGGCTTTAAAATACGCCTTTCTGATAAACCACTCGGGATATTTTAAATCCTTAAAAATGTTCCAAATCTTTGAATTTTCCGGGTCCAGCAAATGTGGGCTACAAATCCTGAGTGCTCTTAGAAACATGGAAGAAATAATTGAGCTTTTAACCCCTTCATCATGATATGAAAAATAATGAATGTACGAATTACAATGAGTAGGTTTTCTATAGACCGTGAAATTGGGCTTTCCGCTTTCGTTAATGGCCAAAACATCTAGAAAAGGTAATTGTTTGTCGTTCTCCCATTCATATTTAAATTTAATAGAGGGAACAAGATTATTTAATGACTGAAAGAAAGTGTCAAAGTTGTTCCAGTGGTCAGGCCCAAAGTGAGAAAATATCATCTACATAACGAAACCAAATTAGATTCCTGGGACATATTGTTTGCAACAATTCCGACTCATAGTATTCCATGTATAATGTACTCAGTATTGGGGACAAAGGAGACCCCATTCCCATACCAAAACGTTGCAAACAAAATTCTTCACCGAAGGAGAAGGCATTATTGGTGACACAGTTTTATCAGTTCTAAAAATACAGATGTGGGCATGCCTAGTTCTACGTTACATGTTGGCAATTTTCTATCTAAAAAACTAAACTAAGTACATCATCAATGGGAACTTTCGTAAACAAGGACTCAACGTCAAAACTGATCATTCTTCCCCGTTTTAAATCCAAGGACATAACTTTGTTAATAAAGTCACAGGAATTAGTGATGCGCGAGCCTGAAAATTTACCAACTAATGGGGATAATTTATCTGCAAGAAATTTAGATAACCTGTAACTAAAGGAACCCCTGTGTGAAATAAATTTAATAATTAGGGTAAAGGTAATAATAATAAATGTTAAAAAAATGTAAATGTAATAATAAATGCAGTAATTATGTCAAAATATTAGAATCTGTATGTATAGAACAAGAAGATAGTTTTGATTTGTGGGAACGTACTTATAAGCGGACCCTGTAATAAAATGCCCTTCCAGTGTCGGGAGAACGGTATCTAACCTAGGTGCGAATTTCTCAATGGTCGCTGGATTGTTTCCTAATCGGCTTTTTCATTCGTTTTTCGGTTTATAAGTTCTGTATAGTAAACAATAATGTAATAACCAATGTAATAATAAATTTATAATTTCTGTAATAAATAATTCTGCAATATTAAATGTAATAAATTTAATAATAAATGTAATAATTATGTAAAAAAAAAAAAAATATTAGAATCTGTATGTTTAGAACAGGAAGATAGTTTTAAATTTGCGCGAATGTACTTAATGAAAATGCCCTTCCGGTGTCGGGAGAATGGGATCTAACCTAGGTGCGAATTTCTTAACGGTCGGTCCCTGGACTGTTTTTCCCTCTTGTTTTGGTTCATTCGTGTTTCTGTATCCACCCGAGGAGGATGCCAGTGGGCGTCGAAACTGTCGTGGAAATAAACTCTGTCTATTAGAGTGGGTTTTTATTTTCAAATTATGATTGCTATTATTTCGGTTGCATACGAATGATATCAGAAACCTGACTTAGGCCTACAGTTCACTAGTTCATAGTTTACAGCGCCTGAAGGGGAAGTGGCTCTAAATTTCTTAAAAAGAACTATAGTTGAAGGTAATATAACAAAGTAAAGGAAAATATAAAAGCCATTGCAATATCTCTTTCTGTAAACAATTAACGGTAAATCTCTAGGAGCGCTCCATTTTTCAATATTAAACATACACTCATAAAACATATACCATTTGAAAGCTCACATTTTTCTGAGTCTAAAAATGCAGTAATCCAAAAGTATCAATAGCAAATAAAAAGTAACTAGGTTTAAATATAAAGCCCTATACCGATCAATTTGTGATGCGTGATCTTTACGGGGGCTCGGCCCCCGTACCCCCGAGACCTAAATTATACAAATGATAATGTAATAACATATTCATGTTAGGTTAGGTTAGCGTAACAATTACCAAAAATACCATCTTACAACACAGACTGAAGATTTATAACTTAGCCAACCTTTATAATGTAGTTAATGACGTCACGCGTCAAACAATTAATTAAATCTAGTTACTTTTTATTTGCTATTGACACTTTTGGATTACTACATTTTTAGACTCAGAAAAATGTGAGTTTTCAAATGGTATATGTTTTATGAGTGTATGTTTAATATTGAAAAATGGAGCGCTCCTGGAGATTATCCCAATTAACAAACTTTCATGAACTTAACCTAAATAACTAACATTTTCGTTTGTGGACCACCCTCTTTCATAACGTTTCGACCACATACCCACTTCCTACTGCTGTGATCCTTTCCGCCATCTGAAATAGAGTTATAGGAAATGAATTATTTTTTGACTACGCAATTTCAATAAGTTTTTAAAATGATCTTTTTATAATTTCAGAAAGAAATTCGTTTTTTATTTTTGGATTTTAGCGTGTCGTTTGATTGTTGCTGGATAGATGATGGCGATGTGTCGTAGAAATTTATGTCAGCTATTTATAATATATATATATATATACATAATATATATATATATATATATACATACAGTGTATATATATATATATATATATATATATATATATATATATATATATATATATATATATACAGGGTGTCCGAGAATTATCTGTACAATTTTTGGCTGTTATTAAAAGTCAACCATGAAATGTAGAAATTCCAGTGTTGTCCCATTTTACAGAGAATCTCATTAAGTTTTTTCTGATACCAAGTTTTGACAAGTTTTTTAGAAATTCCAGTGTGTCCGAACATTATCTGTACAATTTCATCTTTTAATAAAATTCTTGATAACACACGTAAAATTCTTAAACAAGATTATTTAGAATCTGTATTTTCAAAAGTTTCTTTTATTAAAGTAACGTTGTTACAAACATTCGATATGTGCACCATTAGTGATTCGCAAAACATCCAATCGATACTCCAAGTGTTGCCATGTACGCTGCAGCATATCCACATCAATTCGCTCAATAGCAGCTGTGATTCTTGCTTTTAAATCATCAATGTCTGTCACCCGCGTACATTTCTAAAAAACTTGTCAAAACGTGGTATCAGAAAAAACTTAATGAGATTCTCTGTAAAATGGGACAACACTGGAATTTCTACATTTCATGGTTGACTTTTAATAACAGCCAAAAATTGTACAGATAATTCTCGGACACCCTGTATATATATATATATATATATATATATATATATATATATATATATATATATATATATATATACATATATATATATATATATATATACATATATACATACATATACATATATACATACATTATATATACATATATACATATACATATATATATACATATATATATATATACACACATATATATATATGTTAACCCCCCCCCTTTATGGCCCTTTGTCGGTTCGGATTCGAAGGGGTTCTAGTTAGGAGGCTGCAACGGATGCTTCTTCTTTATACTTTTCTATAATTCTTTTCGGTCGCCTTAGGGGGTCGACACTCTGTTAATTCTTTTCTTTCTGCTTATTAATTCTTCTCTTTTTATAATTATCGACTTTTCTGACTAAGTCTGAAGCGAGCACGGCTCGAAGGAAAAAGATAAAAAAACTTCTTAAAGTGTAGTTTACTTCTTAAAAATATACAGGTACTTCTCTGAATTTACAGGGGTAGAGGTTCGATCTCTTTCGACCATGGCTCAGGCCGGAATCTAAAAATACTTAAGTTAAGGAGGCAAGGGGCCTCTGCCCCCCCCCTAATGAGGTGCTAATATCAAGTACAAATGATGAAGATTAATCTAGAAGTGCCTTAAAATGAAGTTCTATAATGAAGTGTTAATCTTAAGATGTCTAATCTTGAAGTGTCCTAAATGAAGATGGTAAATGCATAATATAATCTAATGTTTGGGGGAGAACAGTTGAAGGTTAAATTTCCCCCCATTCTTAAACACATGATTTCAACTAAAAAAATATAAAAATAAAAAAGACAGTAGTATCGCTGATTCGACATTTATAGAGGCGATATTATTTCGTATTAGCACATCAGCAGAATTTTGAGTACATGCCTGAGTACGTATTAGTTTTGGTTCATTACAATTATGATTACAATCATGGATTACAACTACCAATTAATTCATATTCACTTTTTAATTACAATTTCATTAAAGTACCTTCTTACATTATAAATTAAATCATTACATTTAATTAGTTTCACTGAAGTACATTAAAGTTATTGTTCATTACAGTTTCATTAAAGTACATTACATCAATTACATTATATTAAAGGATTACATTTAATTACAATTTTAGCAAATTGTTAATTGACGTATCTACTACTGAAATAATATGCTATAATGTTATACATTCGAATCAAAGCGAAAGGAGACCTTTTTTATCTTAGAAGCGTTCAAATTATGCTGGGATGAGTGGAATTTCTGATAATACTTACTAAGCGTTTATGAATATCTTGCGAGGGTTGAACGCACTTTTTTTTTAAAAATAATACGAGAACGTATTTTGCGTTTTAGAACGAAGGCAAAGGTTTTGCATTTCATGACTGACACGAGTACAGATGATTATTTAATAAGATTTATATTGGATAATGGTCAAGATAAGATATGAATGTAAGAATTATATTTATACTACATAACATATAAATAATGACTTCTAGAGGGTGTACAGTTTTTATTCTGATGATATATAAATTTTCATACATTGAATACTAGAGATATGATGAAGGGAAATTAATGACGGGAAAATGTGACGTCATAGTTATTGAATTTGTACGTAGAGTACGAATCATTGTTAGGAAGATTTACAAGAACGAATTAGAGACACAGAGTGGGAACGTAAAGAGAATAAAGTTATTTTGTGACGTCATAGTGTATAAGTCATTATTACAAATCGAAATTTTACCAAAAACTCGCTTCTGCGATTTTGGCTTCTCATGTAAAAATGGACATTCGAACATAAAACTATTGTTCATTGTTCACTTTTTACATATATATATATATATTAGGGTGTTTCATAAATTAAAAGTTTGGAAAAATTTTAATCCACATGGATCCCCTTGTTCCATTTGCTGAGGAGACTGATAAACCGAAGTATTAATTCAATAGTTTGAAGTTTACGGGTCCCCAGTTTGATGCTCTGGCAGATCATAAACGGAAAAAATTAAACAAAAATCTGTCAATGAATTTTTATTCAACAAACGAGTACCATTTCACTACACATTTTCAAAAGATACAAAAAACATAACCACTTCTTGCGAATCATTTGTCCATGAAATCCTTCTTGGTTTTATTCGGGTATTTCGCCCTATGCTGCATCACAGTTTTGAGCAAATACTGCTTCTGCTCTTCGTTCTTCGTCAGAGAACAGTTGAACTTTTGGTGAGCGCGATGGCTCTTTCGGCCCGATCGTTGACGACAGAGATTTTGTTAACAGTTGCCGCTGCTTGCTTGAAGCCCTCTACTTCAGTCCACTCGGCAACTGGCTTTTTCAAGAATTCTGTGTCCAAGTCGAATGCATGGAAGAAAGCCATCGTCTTTCCTGTCACGAACTCCGCCAGGTGTTTCGAGGCAAGATTCCTGACGTTCTTCCCTTGGGGTCGCTTGAGTTCCTTTTTCGATGCGGGCTTACCCAAACTGACGACCATCTGAGCCTTTTCTTCATCTGCCACATCTGCGTCGAAGAACGCCATGGCAATAAGAGTCTCAGAGATGTACATAGGTGTCGAGACATGGCTTCTTGCGCAGCGTTAACACACGAATATCCCGACATGGCAAAGGCTTCCGCGTCACGCAGAAATTCCAGATCAACTGCGGCAGCCTTGCTTGAGGTTGCAGCACGAGTCCAACCTCGGATGTAGACGAGGGACACGAAGAGACCTACGGCTGTCAGAGCTTCCAACTCGTGACTCGACATCTTGAACTGCTTCTTCAGTAGAATTACTTTCAAGGAGTAGATGGCTATCGCCATCCATCGAGCGTGATGGTAAGCGCCAGGGGCTCTGAGAGGGAAATCCACCACTTTTGCTTCTCCCAGGAAGATGAGAACCAACTGTAGCAGTTCCTTGTAGTCATCGCGCTGATGCGACGTGCTCACCATCCCTCTCACCAGCAGGACTGACTTCTCCCTCAGTTCCCTCATAGAGTCATTGACTTGAGCAAAATCGTACGGCCGCACGTCCAACCGGTCGATGAACTTCCATTGTGCCTGAAACCTCTTGAAAACGGGTATATCGGGGCCACTTGAAGGGCCGTATGCACGCTTGAAGACGGAGCTGAGGATGACTTCATAGCTGTGATGCCGACAGGGGAAGTACATGAGTTCTCTGCCAAGACCTTTCTCAATCAGGACGCAGGCCCCGATATGAATCCCGGTGTTCGACGCTGTCGTGTCGAAAGACAGTCCCCGCACGCGCTCTTCCATCCTGTGTTCCTTGACCAAATCCAAGCAAACTGCGCTATCTTCTCGCCGGTTCCGGACGTCACCTTAGGAACGCCGAGCAACTTCTCCTTGCCGTCGCCAGAGACGAGGACGGCGATCCGGTCAACGCTCTCCTTCCATTGCTCATTGTCAGGTAGGAGCTTACCGTCCCAATGCAAGACAAGAGGCTGACCAGGACAAACTTCGTCGGATTGATAACTTTCAGCAGCCACCTTCCTGAGAGCCTTGCGTATGCGGTACATGGTACTGGCAGAAATGGACAGTTCATCCAAGTCAAAACCTAGTGATTTAGCCGCTGCAGCGTACGACATAGCTGAATCGCGGTACGAAATATTCAGCCGATCGTAGGTAGTCGTCACATCCTGTGAGATCAGATTCCTGCGTCGTCGCTTCTTGGTATTTCCCTTGGAGGAGGATGGAAAAACTTCCACGGTTGGGTCAACGACATCTGAGTCAGTCTCTGACGAAGTTGAAATCACTAAAGCCCCCGTATCTTCTGCAGCTCCTTGTTCCTTCCTGGCCTTCTCCTGTTGTTCCTTAATCTTGTCCAGCCTCTTCTTTTTCCTAATCTCCTTATAGTGAAGCTTCATGTCAACAGGGCCCATGCTGCAGGAATTTGGATCTTCACGCTGCATGTCGAGAAAGTGGATGTCCTCCTGATTCTTCATCATTTCCTTAGCCTGTGAATGAGCAATGTCCATGATCTCCTTCGCTATTGCCTCCTTGAACATCGCCTCCTTCACTCGGAAGGACTCTGCTTTATGTGACTTGTGCTTCACAAGCCGGTCGTATTCCTTGAGAAGGGATTCCATCTTCCTCAAGGCCGAATCTCGACGCATCATGGGGATTCTCGCTCTCTCCCAAAATATGAGACAGGCATCCAGGCACAGGTTCAGGCATTTAGTACGTCCAAATTTTTGCTCCTTTTGGTGGTAAAAGTACTTTTTGAGTACTTGCAACTGAGTTGGAAGGCCACTTGATGTGATGTTCGCATCCGTCTGGCCAATAAGAAACACTTCTGTTTTCGCTCTGGTAGACACCTGGAAAAGAAAACAAACTAAATAATTCCACAGAAATAATTTCACATCGTAATTAATTTCATTAATTAAATAAAGAAAAGCAGTAACTGGACTCGAACCAGTGTCATAGCCGTTTGGCGGCATCGCTCAAGTCGGCGTACACAGCACGCTATCCACTACACCATCTAGGGAGTGGATAGCGTGCTGTGTACGCCGACTTGAGCGATGCCGCCAAACGGCTATGACACTGGTTCGAGTCCCAGTTACTGCTTTTCTTTATTTATAAAACTGATACGTGTACACTACGTTCTCTTTGACAATTCATTAATTAAATAAATTTCAATACCGCAGTAAAATTACATTAATTAGTATCATAAATAATTACCAGCTTAGTTGTCCAATATGCAACAGACTAATTAATTTCATGTAATATTAATAATAAATATCACTACCACAGTAAAATGACAGAAATTAAATAATAATAAATTTCAATACCACAGTAAAATGAGATAATTAGTAGCATATATAATTACCTCCATAGTTGTCCAATAGGCTATACAACACGAACCGCTCAAGTGACGAAGAAAACCGTCTTCACTGCAGGCAGGCGAGAAATGAACTGACAAAAAGTCGTCAAAGTTGGGGACCTCTAAATGCAGCGCGATCTGGTTCAAACTTGCACAAACGTGTTTTCTTGTTCTTTAGAATACGGAGAAACGTGTGGATTAAAACTCCAAGCTCATTTTTATTTTACCCTATAGGTATGAAACACCCTAATGTACAGTACTTACAAGAAGTCTCGCGCCTCTGTCTCGTCCCAAGCTAGTCTGTTAGGTATAAAATGGGCGGTCCTTATGGCAGCGGAGGTGTGTTCGGATTGGTGCACATAATTGCTCTAACCCCCATCAATGACGTCCATATTATCATTGTGTTGATCACTCTATCTATTTATATATAGAGACATACTGTATATAGATATATATAGAGTATGCAGGGGATAACGTGTCTCAGTCCCAGCTATGGTAGTTGTCTTACAATTAACAGTCCCAAGTGCAAATTACGTTAACACCTCCACATAAACTACCCTGGACTAAAATAACATACGTGAAGCCCTTACCCACAAACCATTTAAAAGCTCTCTCTCTGTCTGTCTCTCTGTCTGTCTCTCTGTCTGTCTCTCTGTCTGTCTGTCTCTCTGTCTGTCTCTCTGTCTGTCTCTCTGTCTGTCTCTCTGTCTGTCTCTCTGTCTCTCCAAACTAATCTATCATATTTTGCGACTTTTTAACTCTGGTAGGATTCAATTCCATTCCTATAGTGTAAGAGATACTTAAATTCATGTGTGTATTATGCCATATGATGTGCGTAATAAATAATCATTTTTAAATAGTTGGAGCGTTCAAGGTCATCTGTAATAAACTATAGACTACCCCTCAAGCCCACTCTCAACACTTAGATTCCCCTAAGACACAGGCGTCTTCAAGTAACATGAATGCGTAGAGATCTAAGGTGTTAGATTCCATATTATATAATTTATGTGCTAGGTTTAAGAACGTTGGCATTGAAGGATGGAAGGAAGGGACAGTAAAAGCGATAATAGGTTTAATGAAGGAAGTGGAATGAGGATGGAGGTAAGCGTTGCTATGTCGAAGGAAACGAGGTTGGGTGGGGAATTACGAAGGGAGGAGGAAATGCTAAACACAAACTCAAATATTTATTTTAATGCCCTAGACCTAGAAAGACAAAGAGCAAAATACCTTAAACTAACAATGAATTGACAGAAACAGAAGAGCCTGGTCTTAGACGCACTGATAGGTTTAACGTATGTGGCTAGAGGCCGCCACTCAGAATTACCACTACTACCTAAGTCATAATAAGGTTATTTACTATGACAGAGTAGTCATGAGTAGTTATGGAAATAAAATATGATTATACTGTTGATGGCTGACTATATTCAGTTGGGATATAAACTATTGCTGACAATCTTTGGATCCTTGGCTTTTAAGACGAATTTTTATGCATATGTTCAACAAAATAGGAAATTGGCTGATTATTATTACCATTCGAAGGGTTGTTACCCTTCACAACCGAAATCAATTTCAGAAGGGGTGCATGGTATCCTCATTTCCTTTATCGTCCCAGCACGCTTCACATAAGCCATTTACACAAAGATGGAAAGGCCGTCTGTGCACCACGAGACGACCCAGGCAATGCGGGGGGCAATGGTGACATTGCATGAATATGGTGTGACAATAAGAGAAATATCAAGACGACTAGACGTTCATCGAAGCATTGTGGAACGGTGGATTCATCGGTATGAAGCAGAAAACTCAATCGCTACTTTGCCGAGGTCTGGTCCTCCGCGTTCAACATCTCAAGAGGAAGATGCTGCGATTGTTAATCATGCCAGAGAGCATCCGTTTGTTCCAGCGATGCATATTTACAGTCACCTGAACCTTCGTTGTAGCGCAAATACAGTGAACAACAGACTTCACGAGGCAGGGTATTTTTCTCGCCGTCCAGCTATAAAACCAGCATTGACGATTGAGCATAAAGAGGCGCGGATGGAATTTGTCTTGCAATACTTGCCGCAGGAGGAAGAATTCTGGAGAAAAGTTGTGTACTGTGACGAAAAAACATTTTCAACAGATAGTCATGGTTCCTGCATTGTTGGAGGCAGCGCGGAAAACGCTATGAAGAAGGAAATGTTTTCCAGAGCAAACGTAGTGGTCACATCAATCTCGGTGTGTGGGGCTGGATGTCTGGCTATGGTGTCGGAGAAGTGACTCAACTAGATGGACACTTTACTGGACAGCAATATTGCCAGATACTGGAAGAGGTGCTGCTACCCAGTGATCGTGCGTATCTGGTTCCAGCACCGGAACCATTTTACTTAATGGAAGATAACAGTCCCATTCATAGGAGTAACGTTGTGAGAGCGTGGTACGAAGATCACCCAGAGATTATTCATCTAATTCTGCCACCACTTTCTCCTGATTTGAATCCGATTGAAAACCTTTGGGCAATAATGATTAACGAATGGGAGCAACGCAATGAAAGAACATTTGAAGCACTTTTAGCTCACACGAGGAATAGTTGGGAGAGCTTACGCCGAACACCAAATATCCCCTACAATCTGGCCTCTTCTATGCCGCAACGATTGCAAGAAATTATTGATGCTGGAGGAAGCTATACGAAATACTGATGTTAAAGCCATGACGTAAATGTGTATCAAATATATATTTATGTTAATATAGAATTTTATTATATTTTTATGTTTGACATCTATAAAAGTATATATTGTGACCATGAAAGAACTTTACTTATCCTTAGTTAGAATCTTTTCTCGCAATGTCTACGCTCGTGGAGATGATAATATATGCATTGTTGAAACAAACTATGAGAAGGTAATAGTTTCAGGAAAAAAATAAAAACTGGCAACATCGAGGTCATCACATGTTTATGGGAATTGTCATATGATATGCTACCAATAAACTCTTATATACTACTATATACAGTATACTATATTACGTAATAATTACGATGAACAAATCAAATGTAAATTTCTCTGATTCACGGCCCACCAGTCTTGCTTTAGACTAATGACTTTAATAAGATGGAATAGGTTTAACATAGTTCGTTTAATAGGTTACCACTTAAAACAATGGATAAACTATCTATTAGTGAGACGACCGTGACTTCCTCGAAATGCGAGCGCGTGAGAGGTTCACTGAGGAATTTGGTCATTAGATTCTTCACGTAGGATATATATCACAAACAACAATATTGACAACAATTCCCAACAATTACTTAATATCAATAATTGCATTTGAGCAAATAATTTAGACCTGCGTCAAAATAACTTAGGTATCATGCCATGATTTGGGATATTTGCCGAATTAGTCGTTCTCTATAGTCTACAGTATATATTGAGACGGTATAATGTAATGCCCAGCTAATATTATGATGACTAGGATTGCTCCATAACCATCCCAACATCCCGAAACTTGCTCCATCCTGCTTCTTAATCATTTGTATTTTAAACACTGAAATGTAGCAGAAGTGACGTAATAATGGACGTCATTGATTGTGTTAGAGCAGTTATGTGCACCAATCCGAACACACCTCTGCTGCCATAAGGACCGCCCATTTTATACCTAACAGACTAGCTTGGGATGAGACAGAAGCGTGGGACTTCTTGTAAGCACTGTACAATAGGGTAGAGTGAAAAATTTTTTTTTTTGAATTTCAAAATGCTTGGGGTCGGGAAAGTTGCGTATTTATGTGAAACGTACTGTGTGAAATTTTTGTAATCGTATGGCTATAATTAAATTATGCACACCGAATTCAAAGTTTTTAAAAATCGGCAAAATTACTAAAATTTCGCCATTTTTATTTTTAGTTTTTTTTTGGACACGTATTGTGTGAAATTTTTGTAATTTTGTAATTTAAAAAATAAAAATGGCGAAATTTTAGTAATTTTGCCAATTTTTAAAAACTTTGAGGTCAGTGTGCACAATTTAATTATAGCCGTACGATTACAAAAATTTCACACAGTACGTTTCACATAAATACGCAACTTTCCCGACCCCAAGCATTTTGAAATTAAAAAAAAAAAATTTCACTCCACCCTAATGTACATATAGTGCGTGTGCTCGCACGCAATACCGCTTACCCTGTAGACGTACCCACTGCACATCACTGATATATATATATATATATATATATATATATATATATATATATATATATTATATACCGGGTTGCCCAGAAAAAAGTAAGCTATTGTTTTTAAGATTTTATTTCAGTTTTATTTTTAAAAAATCTGCAACAAAGATAAATAGAGTGTACAACGGTAGCTCGCTATCGCTCGCGACCGTTGTACAACTTGGCCCTCCTGGCGGCTAGCACTGTGATCCAGTTACAAAATTAAAAAAACACCATTACCCCCATTACCCCCACTCCTCTCCCCCATTACCCCCACACACAAAAGTAAAAAACGCCATTACCCCCACCCCTCTCCCCATTACCCACACTCCCACTACCCCAATTACCCCCCCCTCCCCCACTCCCCCAATTACCCCACCCCTCCCCCACTACCCCCGGGCGGGTAGCAGTATATATGTCACAGTATGTGTGAAGCTCAATATTTTCACGGCTGCGTTCTTTGTAGTTTTATCGCGGTGCTGGGGCCTTCGTACCCAGTAAGTGTGACCTAGGACCAGGAAACTTGACAGAGCACATCGGCAGCTCATGGGCTATCAGTTGGTGGTGGTTGCAGAATTTTCCGATGTGCCGTTTAGGCTGTGCACGGTTCCGAAGAAAGCGGATACACAGACACATTTTAGTTCAATAGTATATAGGATAATAGTTGATAAAAGCAATAGCTTACTCTTTTCTGGGCAACCCGGTATATATATATATATATATATATATATATATATATATTTATTAAAAGCTACGTAAAGGTAAAAGGTGAAGGGATGAAAACCGGCCAGATTTGCATACTGATATTAGCTTTCCAAACAATCATTAGAAAAACGAGTGGATTTGTCTCTGGAGACATTTTGGTGTCTGGATTTTGGCCAGTGAATTTTCCAAGTTTCATTTCGGTCTTTCATTGTAGTTCTTTTACACCCATTTTTAGAACCAAGTAATAAACTATATGATTACCATATATCACTATAAGATTACGCATATATCACATTCTTATTTAAGTTTTTGAGGGTTGTATCTTTCTGAGATACCCTTGTTGGAGTCTAATCTGGAACGCCAAAAACTCAAAAGAATAGATACAAAATTAACCTACCCTGGCGAAACCTTAATAGTTATTGGGTAACGCTTATTTTGGGTGTAGCTTCCATGTAAGGTGATTTTAGGGATGATTGAAAATGAAAGGGGTCCAGGAAATGTTTTTAGATATTCAAAGCGTCCTTAGCCTGAAAAAGTTTGAGAACCACTTTATGGTCGGCTGTTTGCGTGTTTGGCGTTATTTACGTATACTCGTATAAGTAAGATTAATATACAGGGTGGGCCGTAAGTTTCCATACATAGGAAAAATATTTTTTTTTTTATGGACAACCATTTTTATTTATATAATATGCTCTACATGGTTGCCATTGTTTTGAAAACACATTTCAATACGTGTTCCCCACTGTTGATGAACACGCATTAGCACAGTTGACGTTATGCTTGTAATGGCGTTGGTGATACGTTCCTTTAGATGATTTATGTCTCGTATCTTTTCCTGATACACCATGGCCTTCAAGTGCCCCCAAAGATAGAAATCAAGGGGGGTGAGATCTGGGGATCTGGGAAGCCACTCCACAGGACCACGCCGACCAATCCAAGCATCCGGAAACTACTGCTGATCCAAATACCGACGCACGTGAAGACCATAATGAGGTGGAGCTCCATCTTGCTGGAAGTAAACTGGGAAGTTACCTTCCTCGTTTAGCAGGGATGGGAAAATCTCTTCTTGCAACATGTTAAGATACCTTTCGGCATTAAGATTTCCACTGACAAAAATTGGTCCAATAATTCTGTCACCCCATATCCCGGCCCACACCATCACTTTACCGGCACCTTGCATCTTCGTCGGACTCAGCCAGTTAGGGTTAGCATTACTCCAATAACGTATGTTTTGCCGATTAACCTCTCCATTGACGTAAAAATTTGCTTCATCAGTAAACAAGATCTTACGTCAAACGCATATTCTTAGGGTATCTGAAACATAAAAACAAACGTTTAATTTTTCCTATGTATGGAAACTTACGGCCCACCCTGTATATATATGCATAAATATATTTGTGTCCTTCAAAGAAACTGTCAAAATAGATTTATATAAAATTCAAAATGGTGGTAAAAACTTACAAAAAGTGTCTTAAAACTTCTAAAAGATGTCTGAAAAATATTTAGATAAGACGTAAAACATCCCATAATAAGAAAGAGGAGTGCATTGTGCTAAATTTGTGTTTACTTTCTCACTATACATATATCTAACTTTTTGAATGCTTTATTATTTACAAATTTTAAAAATATCCGCTCGTCCTTTCATTCATTAGCACAAATCCCTTGCCAATTTTCGTCTGGAACGCGCGAGGCTTGAAATTAGGACGGGAGTAACTAGTCTATTCACAGCCAACTACACACACACACACACACACACACACACACACACGCACAGGATCACCATCATACCATCCACTGTCAATATGTACAAAGACTATAATGGTATTTCTATAGTGATAATTTTCACAGACTATTTCTTTTCCATTCTATAATATTTTCACTTACTTTGTTTCACAGTTTTATCAACCATTCAAGTTGCGTTCACGCAGTCACTAACATTATGTGCTTCCCTCCTTCCGCAATATATACTCCTTATATGCTTCTCCGAAATCAATGCTGCATACGCTGTTTTACCAATTTTATCGTCATTCATTCTCGCGCTATCGCCGTATTACGCCCTCTTATTTCTCATTCATTCTACCCCGTTTGCGGTAGTTATGCTTGTCACATTACTCTTCTTAATTGCTCTTGATTAAGAAAGTAATATTATCATGTTATACAGGCTTCATAGTCGCATCCATACATTAGCGTTATTAGTGTACTATTGCTATTACTGTAACTCGCGAGAATTCTCTTCCTGTAGGAGGAATTGTAGGGCTCGTGACTGTTTAATTACACTTTTTCAATCTACTTTCAATTTTAGATTTACTCAAACTTCTCTCATCAGTCACGAACACCAAATACTTAGACTCTTCCATATTGTTTTACGTTTCTTCATTCACTGCATTATCACGTACTGACTCTTTTAGGAGGTCCGGTGCTAGTGTCTCCGAGCAACTGATACAATGAGCAAACCAACATTTCTCTCAAACACGAGAATCCTCTTCCTTTTATTTACAGTCACTTTCAGTAATCTTCTTTCACATACACCAGTAAAACATATTACTGTTCACATCTCGCAAGTAGCACCACACGATCATCATACATAAATAAGGTCGACAGCTGTTACCCGTTCTCTTCTTAGAAATCATATTTATAATATGATTTTTAAGATTCTTATACTTTCGCTTCACACATCATTCCACCCATGATACAAAATAGCCCTATTGACGTTACATTTTAATATTAACTATAGTGTGTGTGTGTGTGTATATATATATATAAATATAACATTTAACTAAGTCACTACTTCGTATAAAAACATCTTTCTAACCGCACCCATCAACTTTTTTAAACACACACACACACACACACACACACACACACACACACCGAAGCAACTGTTTACTTTATGCTATACGATTTCTCTTCATCGTTTCACTTAGTCTTTCATCAAATGTCTGACACACCCTTTCTCTTCTTTGCTTTGGGAACGGAGCCAAATGTTTTTAGAAATTGTTATTTACTAGAAAACATTTTCAATTTTTAATTGTAAATTTAAAGTTTGAGAAATACTGTAGAATGTACACAGAAATTTGAATAGCGTAACATCTTCCATCCATCCATGAATTGTTTTTGGAACATCAGTGAATAAAAATTTTGACAAATTCGTTTCATATAAAATTGGTAAACATTTCTCTAATACCTAAAATGGGTCCTCCAAACACTTTCAAGAATAAAATGATGAACTCTGGATGGAAATATTCTGTTAGATTTTTATTAGCTGAAACACTTTTAAAATCATGAAAGCGATTATTTGCCCATAGTGCGATCATGTTCGGGTGAAAAAATTCGTGCGCAGTTTTGCACTTCTTAAAACTAAAATGTGAAAAAGAAACCTAAAATGTAAAAAAGAAAACAAAAATGTGAAAAAGAAACCTAAAATGTGAAAAAGAAACCTAAAATGTAAAAAAGAAAACTAAAATGTGAGAAAGAAAACTAAAATGTAAAAAAGAAACCTAAAATGTGAAAAAGAAACCTAAAATGTAAAAAAGAAAACTAAAATGTGAGAAAGAAAACTAAAATGTAAAAAAGAAACCTAAAATGTGAAAAACAAAACTAAAATGTGAGAAAGAAACTTAAAATGTGAAAAAGAAACCTAAAATGTAAAAAAGAAAACTAAAATGTGAGAAAGAAAACTAAAATGTAAAAAAGAAACGTAAAATGTGAAAAACAAAACTAAAATGTGAAAAAGAAAACTAAAATTTATTACAGAAAACCAGTTAAAATTAAAAAATTTACAATTATAAAAATCTTGCTTTAAAAATATGTATTTATTTTAAATAAAATTATTTAATCTTTGTATTTAGATGTAATAAAGTGTACTTACAGAAGACTCTCACTTAAATAAAGTTAAGATATTGAAGTCGGGGGGGTTCGAATCATGATGGTGCTGGTAATAATAATAATAGTAATACAACAATTAAAGCGGTGGTTCGCATAAGTTGGCCTGAGTGACGAAGAGGTCGACGTCTTTGAGAAAAATGGAACCGAAACTAAAATTAGAATGTAAAATGGCGGCTAATTTTACATTCAAAGCAAATACATTCTTTATGAACGCAAATGGTAACAACATTTTACGAAACCCCACATTACATCTCTTCGTATCCCTTCCTCTTTTTCCATCTCTCTCTCTACGGCTAACATCCCACGCAAGCTCTAAGTTCGCTTCCTGTTATGTCCTCATAAAGCTGACTTGAATTATAAGTTCAGATCCCTCCCCATCCTTTTATAAGGGCACACCCGCCTCTTTTTCTTCAGTATTGCAAGCCCCTAAGTCCAATTTCCTGCAGCGCGATGCTTAAGTATGCATACAGGAAGCCTCTTTAAAGTTCTTGATAATTCTTGCTCTGAGAAGAAATCCTTTGCAACTCTTATCTCTTATCTCTCAAATGATAATATCCACATGATACAAGAGAACATATAGCGTTTGTTTTATATATACAGTATATAATATATATATATATATATATATATATATATATATAGTGTATATATAATATATATATATATATATATATATATATTATATATATGAGGGAGAGGGAAATAGAGTGCATGAGACGTCTTTTTAATCAATTTCATATACACAGATTCAGTATCTCCGAACTGCGTTTAAAATACCCCTAAACTACGTCGTCTAAACCCTAAATCATGCGGGGCATCGTAGCTCGCAGATTTTATCCGAGGCGAAACTTTTTCGCCCGCATAAGTTCCGTTACATAACGGCCCTCATCGATGCGCATATCAGAACATTTATGAGAAAATATAAACACCAACGAATATAGTTTTCTTTCTTAGAAAGTTGTTGGTTTCTTTCTTTTAGAAAGTGATATTTATAGACCGCCTACATCTCCTTTTGCCTCTTAAACCTCGCATCTTCATGGCATAGAGTTTTTTTTTTTTTTTTAGGGGAGAGAATTTTTAATAAATTAAAACGAAGAAAATACCCCTAAAAATGACTTTTTCCCCCTACCACATTCTCCATTTTTATATTATTATTTTTGAATCTTTTATTCTCAAAAACTTTAATAATAATAATAATAATAATAATAATAATAATAATAATAATAATAATAAATAAATAAATAAATAAATAAATAAATAAATAAAATTGACATAATTTTTCGGACTTTAATTTATAGCTGACACGTATTTATACTTTTTATTATTCATACCATTAACGATAGTGTTAAATATAATCATTTAATTATTAAAAATAAGTCCAAAAGCGGCAATTTTGTTATGATGTCGGTAAATGGCAAGACAATGATAAACTAAGGTTAACTTTAATTTGACTTGGCAACTCTCCAGCCTTCAACGGATGACCCCTATCTGGGTCAATTTTATTTGAAAATAAGTCTAGGTCATATTGAGTTAGGCCATCTTAGGTCATCTTAATTTACTGGTAATTGGCCCTCACGCATTGAAAAATGGGACCCCCCCACCCCCCTTCCCTAAATAAACGGTCTCGTGTTTCAGGACAGAAAGCAAGCGTGACTGCGTGTCAAAATATGTCTGTACGTATAAATGCACATAAGTAAACGTGTGTACGAGGGACCATGTGTATCTACAAATTATACATAACTTACGTGAATGAATACAGTCTCCCAAAAATGGCTGAAAATATTAAAGAGCTAAAAACCTATTACTTTAGTGGAACTGTTATCATAAACGCACAATTTAATGAGAAAAGTTTTAAGAAAGAGACCTCACTCTATATATCATTTAATCTTATAAACATTTCTATTAATGGATCAAAAACACACTTTATTTACACACACATATATATATAATATATATATATATATATATATGTGTGTGTGTGTGTGTGTGTGTAATTTTTATTTCGATTTTGATGGCTTCGAACGACGATCCAGGACCGACCTGCTGCAAGTCGACCGCTTTGCAGGCTTCCGTTCAATTTGCGGGGTTTAGGAGAGAGTTGTTTTCCACTCTAACCCTGCCCTATAGACAGCTACGTATGGCTGCTCAGGGATTTTGCACAAGAACCTGTCCAGTTATTTATATATAATATATATATATATATATACAGGGTGAGTCAAAATATATATATATATATAATATATATATATATATATATATATATATATATATATATATATATATATATATAAGAAAATTTCACCAGTTCACTTAGTAATTCTATTTTAATGCATTTTAGTAAAATTTATTTAAATTCTAACATAATTCATTAATTATGATAGTAAAACTATTCACTACATGGACTGACTATAGAGGACCTACGTAAATGGTTTTATATAAAATACTATTTACCGTTAGTGACTAATTTAACTAAAAACGATAAATTACCTTTTCACTTTTCATTATGTAGAATATCAACCTAGATTACAGTAAAATGTATTAAGCTTCAGCAAACTTTATTAGAGAGAGAGAGAGAGAGAGAGAGAGTAGTTCATCGGATAAATTAGTAGACACGCATGTTCCAAACAAACTGAGGTACTCGTGGTTCGAATGCCACTCAGGGCATTGTAGTTTTAAAGATATACTGGAAGGACTGAAGTGGTCATTTTGTCTTCATTTATTGGTCATTTTGTTTTCCTTTATTGTCAAGTTATTTATTGAGTACATAATGAATAGAAGGCTTTAAGAGAAGTAGAGTCATCGGTCTTTGTTCCGAGAGACGTAAAGGGTAAGTACTGCTTCTAACGAACACAACTTAACATATAGTACAGAGTTTTGAGTTTTCAGAAGCTACAGTATATTCTGACAGATCTGACATATAACTAGAGGTTACTTCCCACTCAGTGTCATTCCTATTCCCATTGACGGTCCGCAAATGGGAATGCACAAAATGAAAAATTCAAATTTGAGAAAAAAAGTCTCTTGATTTGAAAAAGAGTATCATTCCCATTCGCATCGTGGTAAAGACGCCAAATCAGAACAGATAATATTTCCTAACCTAACTGAATTTAACCTGATCCAACATAACTTCACTTCACCTAACCTAACCTAACCTAACCTAACCTAACCTAACCTAACCTTAGCTTAACGTAATCTAGCTTAACCTGAACCAAAGTGGAAAAGCCGTGTATGAGAGTGAGAATGTTATGAAATGGGAACAAATTAATTTCAGAATTACCTTCTTTGAGGTTCCTTCTCCCTACCCAAAGATTCCTCATTCTTGGGTGCGGAATGAAATGGGAATGACATTGAATGGAATGATACCCAACTACGGTGTTAAAGTTTATTATCCTACATTTGTGGTGTACTTAAATTATTGTGTCGAAGAATATATGTTTCGAGCAATTTTATCCAAAGTAATTTCAAATGCTTTTGACCCCAGAAGTAGGAAATTCACCCCGAGCGAAAATATGTATTGTTAAATGTAAACAGACAAAAGAGGGGTCTTTTCGGTTTGGCGGACTGCTACAGATTTTTACGAAACTTAGCAAATCAATTATTTACATATTTTATCCTAAGGAAATGTAAGTTAGGTTAGGTTAGGTAGGGTTAGGTTAGGTTAGGTTTAGTTACGTTAGGAATTAGACATTTCCTTAGGATAAAATTTGTAAATAATTGATTTGCTAAGTTTTGTAAAAATCTATAGCAGTCCGCCAAACCGAAAAGATCCCAAAAGAGTAATATAGTTTAAAATAAAAATGTCCTTCGGGAAATCATTTCTGAAATCGTAAATTATGTCGCCATTTTTAATGTTTCCGTCAACGTACCGATACGTTTTTAAATTTTCATCGATAACACTAGATAACAATTTTCAACTTTTTGTCTTTAACTGACACAAAAGCGTTTAATTTGGACATAGTTAATTTGGACATACTGATTTCGGTGGTAATACTCAAAATTCTCTATCACGTCTAGATTTTTAGTTATGACACTGACAAAACTTTCAGGCATGGACAGTTTTCTGCAAAGTTACGATTGTTTTTATTTCTCATAAAATGGAACAAAAGTCTTTAGAATATATACAAAGTGGATTACATTTCAAAATACGATTGACAGATGATAAAAAGATCAGGAAATAGTCAGTACAGAAAAAGTTTAGTTAGATTTCTTAGCTGGAAAGTGTCGTGGGCTATGTGATTTCCTCTTGCATTTCCGCTTCTTCGCATTAACCCCCTCTATATACCGTATAACCTCCTAATCATCGTACGTTACCTCCGCACCATTGCATCACTGCACTCACATTTTTCCGCCTTTTTGAGATTTTGGATTCTCATCGCACGTCTGGAGTACGATAACGGCTTGGCGTCCCGTGCGATGCCTGACTTACCATCTTCCACCATTCTGTGTGTCCCTGATGTTAGTCCTTTGTCAGCTAGTGAACGTGTAGTGCGTGACTGCTCGCTGTGCATCATGAAACAATGTTTTTCATCCTTTTCTAGTCATTAATTTTGGCCCTCATCACCTTGTATTGTTGGTATGGCTGATGATGTAATTCCTAAGAAGAGTGGTTATATTATAATGGATCTACACATCATCCTTTTCGTTTCGTCGTACACTTCGACCACCCCATTAGTTGTCTATACATGCTACCTGCGATTACTGATATATTATTTAAAATATGAAAAACAAGTCTCATAAATAGCATATCCTTTCAGTTTTGGCACAAACTATCCCTATCGCATCAAAAACTCTAGAAATAGTAGAGAAAAACGACTATAGTAATATTTTTAATCCATAAAACTTTGATTACTATCATATATACAGTATGTCCCACAAAAAAGTACACCCAACTTTAGATTGTACTAACTCCTCCAAAAATTGAGATATTTTGGATCTGTTTGTTTGATTTAATAAGCAAATTATTCTTTGTTAACGTTCAAATTTATTTATGTTTAAACGAATTAGTGTTTAAGCATCTGCTTTTAACTGAAGGGTACAAAAAAATGAATTGCGCAAAATTGGTCAATGAAAAAATAATGTGTGTGCTATCGATGAAATGAAAAGACAAATACATAATAATAGATACTTTAACATAATTTTAATAAGATACAAAGCAGATTTTTCTTTATTCCTTATTACAAAAGTTATGCTTAGTTTCGTTTTCTTTCAACATGACCGCCATTCCTATCGATACAAATCTGGAGTCGAGCTCTCATCTTCCCCATCACTCTTTTGATAAGATCTGGATTGTCTTTTAACAAGTTGATTTCAGCTGTGATGCGAGTCCTCAAATCATCTAAATTGATAGGTTGGGATGCAAATACTCTATTTTTCAAATGACCCCATAAAAAGTAATCACACGGGATCAAGTCAGGGTTTCTGGGAGGCCATTCAATGTCATGGCCTGTAGCAATTACTCTTTGGTGGAAGACTTCCTGCAAGCGTTCCCTCACAATAACTCTCCTGTGAGCAGGAGCTCCGTCTTGCACCCACCAAATACGATTAAATCGGTTTCCATAAGCCTTATGGAAACCGATTTAATCGTATTTGGTGGGTGCAAGACGGAGCTCCTGCTCACAGGAGAGTTATTGTGAAGGAACGCTTGCAGGAAGTCTTCCACCAAAGAGTAATTGCTACAGGCCATGACATTGAATGGCCTCCCAGAAACCCTGACTTGATCCCGTGTGATTACTTTTTATGGGGTCATTTGAAAAATAGAGTATTTGCATCCCAACCTATCAATTTAGATGATTTGAGGACTCGCATCACAGCTGAAATCAACTTGTTAAAAGACAACCCAGATCTTATCAAAAGAGTGATGGGGAAGATGAGAGCTCGACTCCAGATTTGTATCGATAGGAATGGCGGTCATGTTGAAAGAAAACGAAACTAAGCATAACTTTTGTAATGTAATAAGGAATAAAGAAAAATCTGCTTTGTATCTTATTAAAATTAAGTTAAAGTATCTATTATTATGTATTTGTCTTTTCATTACATCGATAGCAAACACATTATTTTTTCACTGACCAATTTTGCGCAATCCATTTTTTTGTACCCTTCAGTTAAAAGCAGATGCTTAAACACTAATTCGTTTAAACATGAATAAATTTGAACGTTAACAAAGAATAATTTGCTATATTAAATCAAACAAACAGATCCAAAATATCTCAATTTTTGGAGGAGTTAGTACAATCTAAAGTTGGGTGTACTTTTTTGTGGGACATACTGTATAATTTATAGCATACTAGTACAGTTCCCGCCGCTTCGCTGACGGTTAGACAGGCTAAACTACAAAAAAAGAACCCAGCCGTGAAAATTTTGAGCTTCACATTGTGTCAACATTTCTGAATCTGGTATTTCCCAAAACCTCCTCACCCCCATTCATACAACTTGGGGGCTAACCCCCTCCCCCATTACCCCCATCCCTCCCCATTACCCCCACCCCTCCCCATTACCCCACCCATCCCCCATTACCCCCACCCCCACCCTTCCCCCATTGCTAAACTACAGAAAAGAACACAGTCATGAAAATCTTAAGCTTCACATTGCCGCCCGCAATACAATTTCTGAATTTTTTTTACAATTTCTGAATTTTTTTCTAACAATTTCTGAAAGTGTGACGGACAGACGGACAGACAGACAGACGGACAGCTCTCTTATTATAATATAATATATAATAGATAGATTATTCATAAAATCCTTATAAGGAACTCCAGTTAGAAGTGAACCTTTGGCGCGCCCCCGTGACTTATTTCATCTGCAAATGATATTCAATAGTGTGTGATTTACTGACACTATAATCAATGTGAGGTAGCATTAAAATGAATGCTTCCTTTGTTAATGACATAACATGTTTTCTGAATAATGTTTACATATTATTTCGGGTATAGCGACAGAGCGAAGAAAATTACTGAAAATATTCAAATTTTTATTTTTTATGATTTTGCTAACCTCCTCTCGCCTACCTTCAAACCTTGCCCCCATCATAGGGGGCGCCCCCCTCACAGTTTGAGAAACGCTGCCTTAGAGTGTATAGAAAGTTCCAGTTTAAGTTAGAGTTTTGTTCTCTCTAGAAATTTACCCATTTTGTTGTAGTGAAGTTATATCCCCTACAAGGTAACCTAGCGGTAGAGCGCTGAGCTGTTAATCTGACGGTCCTGAGTTCCCTTCTCGGCTCGAACATCAGATTTTTGCGATTAAGGTGCTTCTCTTGGTCTCCCTTGGTAGGGGTAGTGGTTCGGATCCCAAGTAAAGTTCTAGGTCCCCTCCGTCATACGACCATAGATGTTACCAAAGAGGTTAACCCTTTCGCGCCGAGGACGTAGGCGGTATGTTCCCATTCAATAGCTCGAGGACGTACATTTAAAAAAATATTGGCGCGAAAGGTTTAAACATCCCCAACGTTATTATTCTTATTATTATTTTGTCCTGAAGCTTTGAAGTGACCTTAAACATTGTATATGAAACTTATCTAAATTTTAAAATTCATTTATGACTGATGTTATTCATAAATGTTAATTAGTTGCATGGGAAGAGTTTTAACAATGTTAATATCTAAATCTAACCACTGTTATTTTCCTACTAAAGTCTCATAATGCCTTTAGCATTAATTGCATGCTATTTTTAACTAAAAATCACCAAACATAAAAAAGGAGATTAAATAAGCACGTCGATTAGTTATTTCCCCTCAGCCTAGTAAAATTCTGATGAGGGCAAATGTGATTTCTAAATATTTTGAAGCCGTTACCGGAAAATAGACCATATACTAGTTGCGTCAAAACGTACTAATGTCTGAATATTCTATCGTGTTCAACAAACTCATCATGATAAAACGTCAATTCCAGCCATGTGTACTGATACAAGCTCCATATAGGGTCATTTAATTTACATACTGTTGTCGTTATAATAACAATGGAGGATCCACCATTTCATTAT